>ONZH01024095.1:0-50756 GCA_900303285.1 Rhinella marina
CGTCGTCATTCGAACTCCATCCGGCTGTTGTCACCACCACATACGCTAGCCAAGGGGGCACTCCTCTTGGCTCTTCCAGCTCAACCTCCTTCCCCCCAGCCTGCCCCCCCCTACAGGCCCTCTCTCCAAACAATTTACGTCTTTTTCCTCTCTTTCTCTCTCTCCAAACTATTTTTCCGGATAGGTGCCATATACGGTATTAAACTGAGTAGTATACATAGAACACATACCACACTTGATCGAGCTCATAGTTGACAACTGTACCGGTTGATGCTAAATTTTTAAGTTGTCACAAGAGACGGTGGAGGAAGATACGTCGCTTGATAGCCAGAGCACCCTCCGTTCTGTTTCTAAGCTCGTATCGGAGGAGGGGGATGAGGATGAGGAGGAAGAGAAGGAGAATGTCGGCGAGACAGAAGAGGGTACCAATGCTCAGTCCTTCTTAACTCTTGAGCGTGTATGGGCTGAAGAGGAGGAGGAAATGGAGAGTCAGGCCAGTGAGGAGAGGGAACTCTTGCGTGTTGGGATTCTGGCGCACATGGCAGACTTCATGTTAGGCTGCCTATCTGCGTTAGAAGAATTTTTTCCAACACCGATTACTGGGTGTTCACTCTCCTGGACCCACGGTACAAGCAGAATCTTTCCACTCTCATCCCTGTAGAGGAAAGGAGTATGAGAGTGAATCAATATCAACAGGCCCTGGTGCACAAGCTGAAACAATCCTTCCCATCTGACACCGCTAGCGGCAGAGGGCGTGCTTCTGTGGGCAAAGTAGCGGGGGAGAGTAGGTGAGCAGGCAGCTTGTCCAGCACTGGCAGGGGAACGCTCTCCAAGGCCTTTGCCAGATGTCACCCCAGCAAGACACTGTCACCTGTCCCCAGTATCGGCAGAGTAGGGGTGAGATTTACAGAAAGATGGTGAGGGAGTACCTAGCTGACCATACCAACGTCCATAGCGATCACTCTGCTCCATACAACTACTGGGTTTCAAAGCTGGACACGTGGCCTGAACTGGCGCTGTACGCCTTGGAGGTGCTGGCCTTCCCTGCCGCTAGCGTGTTGTCAGAGCGGGTATTCAGTGCAGCTGGTGGCGTCATCACCGATAAGCGTACACGCCTGTCAACTGACAGCGCTGACAGGCTGACGCTTATTAAAATGAACAAAGCCTGGATTTCACCGGAATTCAAATCTCCTCCGGGGGAAAGCAGCTAAAGATTAACATTACTTATGTATCCGATTCCTCTTCTCTACTCCTCCTACTCCTGACTAACGCTGACCAAAAAAACGCCATTTTTTAGAGGTCCAACTGGCACTCTTTTACCACAATTTTTCAGGAGGGTCCCCTACAGGCCCTCTCTTCAAACAATTTTTCCAGAGGTCCACCTACAGGCCCTCTCTCCAAACAATTTTTCCGGAGGTCCACCTACAGACCCTCTCTCCAAACAATTTTTCCGGAGGTCCACCTACAGGCCCTCTCTCCAAACAATTTTTCCGGAGGTCCACCTACAGGCCCTCTCTCCAAACAATTTTTACAGAGGTCCACCTACAGGCCCTCTCTCCAAACAATTTTTCCAGAGGTCCACCTACAGGCCCTCTCTTCAAACAATTTTTTCGGAGGTCCACCTACACCCCTCTCTCCAAACAATTTTTCTGGAGGTCCACCTACAGGCCCTCTCTCCAAACAATTTACGTCTTTTTCTTATCTTTCTCTCTCTCCAAACTATTTTTCCGGATAGCTGCCATATACGGTAATAAACTGAGAAGAATACAGAGAACACATGCCACACTTGATCAAGCTCATAATTTACGACTGTACCGGTTGATGCTAAATTTTTAAGTTGGGGTCCTGCGTCGTCATTTACTGAATTTCACTGATCTCCTGAACGTCTCCTCAAAGAACCGAAAGACCATTGTGGAGAGAGCGACACAGCTCGCCATCAAAGTGACGAACCCCAACGCCAGACTGCGCAGCGAAGAGAATGAATAAATATCTCTGTGGTTATTTGTGCTGAATAAAAGTTAAATAAACACAAAAAAAAATTGATCTGTTCCTGTGCCTGATCCACCCAAGTTGAATCTGTCCCATCATGAGAAAGTCCCCCCAAGGAGTCCCCACTGTAACTTGCTTCCCATACAACTACCTCACCCCCCGACACCTGTGTCTCGCCATTGTCCACCACCTCCTCAGACAACAATGGTAAATCCCCACTGTCAGCACACGGAGACTGCAAAAGGTCTTGCGAATTGGGGCAGAGAATGTTCTGGGGTAGCACATTAGAGAAGGGGTGACTATGGGGTTCCAGGGAGTACGTGACCACATGCAATCTCCATCTAAAAAGTCATACTGAGGCTCACCACCATGCTTTACACTGCAATCTTATTACTGAGGCTCACCACCATGCTTTACACTGCAATCTTATTGAAAGACAGACAATCAGGGGTTCACCGCAAGGTTGTCAGGCAGCATTTTTAAGTGGGTCACCATTACCGTGTCCCTGAAAATTGCCTTGGGGTCATCGCCAGACTATTTTTATGAAAGGCCATGGGGTTCTATACACACAGTGCTGACGGAAGCCTATCAGCCTTTCTAAACACAATTCAATCTGTCTCATCATGAGAAAGTCCCCCCAAGGAGTCCCCACTGTAACTTGCTTCACTTTCAACTACCTCACCCCCCGACACCTGTGTCTTGCCATTGTCCACCACCTCCTCAGACAACACTGGTAAATCCCCACTGTCAGCACACTGAGACTGCAAAAGGTCTTGCGAATTGGGGCAGAGAATGTTCTGGGGTAGCACATCAGAGAAGGGGTGACTATGGGGTTCCAGTGAGTACGTGACCACATGCAATCTCCATCTAAAAAGTCATACTGAGGCTCACCACCATGCTTTACACTGCAATCTTATTGAAAGACAGACAATCAGGGGTTCACCGCCAGGTTGTCAGGCAGCATTTTTAAGTGGGTCACCATTACCGTGTCCCTGAAAATTGGCGGTGATGGACCTTCGTTGCACCTAGTTGGGTGCTTCCCTAACATGTGATGGGCATGTGCCTCGCCTTTCTTTGTCTGGGTGAGCACAATTGCCATGAGGGTAACCACCAGGCTGTTGCCTGAGAATTTGGGTAATGGTGGGATTAGGCAGCCTCAGAGGCATCCATGCATGCTGCCCGTGCTGTTTCCTGTCCATTTCCGTGGTGTTTCCATCATTTTCTGAGGTTTCCAGGTTTTCACCCAGCCTTCCCTAGGCAGAGCCTTGGTCCCCTGCAAAAAATGCTTGAGTCTCCCATTGACTTCAATGGGGTTCGTTATTCGAAACGAGCACCCGAGCATCGGGAAAAGTTCGACTCGAATAATGAGCACCCAAGCATTTTAGTGCTCGCTCATCTCTAATCATAATATATACTGTAGCTGTTAGAAATCGAGTCAGGAGAGAAAGCTGTTTTTAGTTTCACTTTCAGCTGTTTTCCTGCAGAATAAAATTGCTTTTTCTCAACATGGAATACAGACACAAACTGCACACAGGTACGGTATGTTTGGGATGTGTCTGCAATCTTCTGTGTGGCACTGCTGTTAGTTATATAGGTGAAAAACAGGTGAAAGACTCCCTTTAAGTGTTGCCTTTGAGAATCAATAATGTTCAGTTGGTTCTCTGTTAAGTTTCTACTATTTTTGTTGGAAGGAAAAGTCATGAATGCAGGATTTTAATTTCCATCAAACATAATGGATACATGATTGCATGGAGTTTTCCATTTTTTAACATTATAGTTAGAGATGAGGGAAGTTTAGAAAAATTTGATTCGGCAGCTTCGCCGAAGTTTGACAAGAAATTCGATTTGTTACAAATTATGTCATCTTGAATCACTATGTTAAAAACCCATGCAGCCTATCAATCGAAGGAACCATTTTTAACGTCTGCTTAGACAGAAGTGCACCTGTCTAATGGGTGTTAAAAACGGTAATACGTTAGTGCTATATGGCGTTTTGGGTTTAAAAAAAAAAGAAATCACTCACCTCATCCACTTGCACGTGCAGAGGCAGTCCGCTCCTCTCTTCATTGAAAAAGACCTGCTGAAGGACCTGCGCTGAGAGTGATCATGCTGGGAGCCCACCGTGACATCATCATGCTTGGCACAGGTCCTTTGGCAGGTCTTTTTTAATCAAGAGAGCCTAGTTTAGCCTAGAGTTTTTTTCTAAAATTCAACTGAATTCCATTTTGGAAGTGGCGCGTCGCTCAACACTAATTATAACGAATGGATGACAGACAGAAATAAAAGGTTTGTATCCCCCTTGTTGCAGTTTTTTTAACCTTTTAAACAGGCCTTGAGACATGACTTGGATAATAATTAAGTCAGCACATCATCTGAAGAGAGCTGTTTCAGGGCCCCAATCCACACAAATGTATCTGTTTTGCAGACCGCAAATTGCGGATCCGCAAGAAACGCATGTGGTCCATGTGCTTTCCATATTTTAATCGAAGACCAATTGTTTTCAATGGTTCCGTGGTCTATATTTTGATCCACTTGCTTTCCACATCTGTATGTCCATTCCACAAAGAAATAGAAAAAGTTCTATACTTTTATGATAAAAGTGGACTTTATGACAAAACGGGTACGCAAAAAATGCAGGTGCAACAAGGACCACATCATATTTTGCGGATCGCTGTTTGTGGATCACACAACGGATTTGGTCATGTGCATGGAGCCTCACCTCTCATGTGGTGTGGTTTCTATTTAGTGTGGCATCTGAGGGATCAAATGACTGGGAACAGCGTTATCTCTGGTCCCGGTCATTGCAGTCAGTGTCAGCTGTACTGAACAACCAGTATCTACCATGTATAAAGTGGGCTCCATACACCTCTGAAACACTTCGGACATATAGGTGCATCTGAGGTTGTGAAGCAGTTAATAGATTATATAGGTAACAAGCACCAGTGATCCCAGACAGGGTTACAGTCCGTATGCCTTTGGGTTTATTATATAATCTAGATCTCTATTGTGCTGAATTACTGTTTCTACATCTAAAAATGACCTTGCCATGTATCAGTCAATCACTTCTCTGGAATTCCAACCCTCACCTTTCCCCACACATGGTCTACTGTGACTAAGGGTGCAGGGTCAGCCCTGTCTGCTGATTCATTCACATTTACCAGCTGCCTTTGATAGTGTGAGCCACAGGCCATAACTACAGCACTGCCTGGAAGAGTAATGCATAGAGACTGTGCTTACGGCTTTAATCTCCTTAAATACATGTGGTTTGACATATGAAACAATAAAATGCAGCAACAGAAAGCTGGGAGAGCAGTAGTCAAAGCAATATCAGTAATGTGTCTACATACACGAGAGGTGACAGTGAAATGAATGTCTCTTTATTATACCCATACTGTGTCTTACTGCATTTCATAGGAGAATTCATTGCCATCAGTATTCTTAAAGGGGTTATCCCATGACTAATGTAAAAAATGAAAATCAGACATCATATAGTATGTAACAATCTCTTTCTAACAAAGCTAGAACCAGCCCTGTACCTCACATGGATTCAGAGATCTCCACATTCATTGCTCTGCTAGATTTATATCAAGCTGACAGCTCAAGGGGAGTGTCTTTTCTGCTGCAGCTAAGGGGGTGTGTCCATGCTCTCCCTATCACAGCTCAGGAGGTATATGAAGGATAAAACTGAGCATGTGCGGCCTTCTCAGTGAGCAGGACATAGAAATAAGAAAGAACAAAAATCAATACATACTCGTCAATCTGGAAAATATCCAGATTTTTTTTCTCAAGATTTCGACTCTTAACACCCTTGTGTTCAGATCTTCATCATCTTTGGTAGAATTACTTATCTGAGCGCCAGGAGTTGCCATTTTTGGCATATATGATATCTAGAGATGAGCAAAGTTATGGAAATTTGTCACACAAAATGCATTTCTTTGTATGTAGTGAACGCAATGATGTGGAACAGCGATCGCGCAAGCGACAAGCACCCTTTGTCATTGAACCCCTCAGATCCCACGTTCATTGCTGATCGCGGCATCTGATTCTTCTATTTAGGACTTTCAGGGCCTTCTCAGGGTAAAAAAAAAAAAAAAATACTCACCTTATCAACTTGATCGTGTAGAGGCCATCACGGCCATCTTGATTGAAGACACTGCATGAAATATCGTGGGATGACATGATGATGTCATCACACTGGCCATCTTGGTGATGTCATACGTCACCATGCGTGAGATTACTGTAACGCCTCCCGGGGGTCCCAGGCGGCGCACGCGTACTTAACGCTGCGGCCGGCGTTCTCGCTCTTTGCTGCCGTGATGTTTGTTGCTTGGTCAGTGTGAAGTCTTGTTCTCTTTTGCCCTGGGCTCCAGGTGCTGCATTTTATTAGGTTAGCTCCTTAATTGGTTCCTCCCCTTTCCTCCTGTCTGTAACTATATAAGTCCTCCTTGGACACTTACTCCTTGCCTGAGCGTTATAAGTCATCCTGACTTGCGAAGGTTCCCGTATTGCCTTAGTCCTGCTGTAGTGTGAACACCGCTCTAGTCCTGCTATAGAGTGAACACTGTCTTGGCCTGCTGAAGTGTGAACACCGCTCTAGTCCAGCTGAAGTGTGAACACCGCTCTAGCCCTGCTGAAGTGTGAACACCGCTCTAGCCCTGCTGAAGTGTGAACACCGCTCTAGTCCAGCACCTGGCTTCCGTTCCTGGCTCCTGTTCGTGGTTCCTGTTCCTGATTCCCGCCCCTGGCTGATCCTCTCCGGTCTGCTTCCAGTGCATTGCTGACTCCAGTCATCCTTCCACATCTCCTCCCTTGGTGTGTGTCTGTCCTGCGTATCTGTCTCTCTGGTGTTTTGCACCTTAGTACTCTGTCCGTCTGGCCAGCTGTCACGAGTATTGTCTCACCCCAAGAGGTAGCGACCTGGTGTACCTCCTCGGGAAAGCCTATCCCCACCATCAGGGGTACTGTGAAGAACGGGAGGTACACTTAGACAACGCCCTTAGGGGAAGACATTCTCGTGGCACAGTGGATCCATAGCCACTGATCTTGACAGTACGCTCAGGCCATGGATCCCGCTGGTCACCCCAAGCCTGCTGTATCGGATCTATTAAGTGAGATGAGACGTCAAAGTCAGCGCCAGGATGTTTTAATGCAATTCATGCAAAATATTTCTGCCCGCCTAGACGCCATTTCTTCTCCAGTAATAGCTGCACCAGAAGTCTCAGCAACTCCTCCAGCTTCCGCGCCTGTGACCCCGGATCAGAGTGCTTCCGGAATTCATCTGCCGCCTCGTTATGGCGGGGATTCCAAGTCCTGCAGAGGCTTCCTTAACCAGTGCCTCATACACTTTGAGCTGCATGGACACAAGTTTCCATCTGAACGGGCAAAGATAGCTTTCATTGTGTCCCTGCTATCTGGTGAGGCCCTGGCATGGGCAAATCCTATCTGGGAGCGTGGCGGCCCAGAGACTACAAGTCTGCAGGCGTTCCTGGCTACCTTCCGGATGGTTTTTGAGGAGCCAGGCCGCACTTCATCTGCTGCCTCTGCTTTGCTGCGTCTACGCCAGGGTTCCATGACTGTGGGCCAGTATGCAATTCAGTTCCGGACACTGGCCGCTGAACTAGCGTGGAATGATGAGGCTCAGCTAGCAGTTTTCTGGGAAGGTCTTTCAGGGCGGATTAAAGATGAGCTAGCTGGTCATGACCGTCCATCTACCTTGAATGATCTGGTCACTTTAGCTACCAGAATTGATATGCGTTTCAGGGAGCATTCCAGGGAGGACTTGCGTAGCAAAAGAGCACCTCGCCTTGCGCCTTCCTTCCAGAGGCCGATCCAGCCTCCAGTTTCTGCTTCCTCGGAGGAGCCTATGCAAGTGGAACGTCTCCGATTGTCGGATCAGGAGCGACAACGCCGCAGAGTTGAGAACTTGTGCCTCTATTGTGCTGGCAAGGCCCATTTTGCCCGGAATTGTCTCCTGAAACCGGGAAACTCCAAAGTCTAGGACATGTTGGAGAGGTGGTTCTAGACGTGGAGAAGTCCTCTCCTAAGCTTTCAATTCCTGTGATCCTCTCACATGAGAGAACCAGCGTCACTGTGTCTGCCTTCCTGGATTTGGGCTCTGCTGGTAACTTTATCCTGCAAGATCTTGTCAGTCAGTACCGGCTTCCAACCTCCCGGCTGTCGAGACCTCTATCTGTTGCGTCGGTAAACGGAATGCCACTGCCTGAGCCAGTGCAATTTGTTACCATGCCCCTTAGACTGCAAGTTGGGGTTTTGCACTCTGAGGAGATCGTCTTCTACGTCCTGCCAGCTTCCGTGAATCCAGTCATCCTTGGTCTTCCCTGGCTTCGCCAGCATTCTCCAACCCTGGACTGGCACTCTGGTGAAATCCTCCGGTGGGGACCCTCTTGCCTCTCCACCTGCCTGTCTGAAGTCCGGCCCACTCCTCCGCCTCCACCGAAAGGGGATCTATCAGGACTGCCATCACAGTATGCCAGTTTTGCTGATGTATTTAGTAAAAAGGAGGCTGAAACACTGCCATCCCACTGATCCTATGATTGTCCAATTGACCTTCTACCAGGAACTACTCCCCCTCACGGTCGAGTTTATCCACTCTCGCTTCCTGAGACCCAGGCGATGTCAGTCTACATCAAGGAGAATCTTGAGAGGGGATTTATCTGCAAGTCCACTTCGCCAGCTGGTGCAGGATTCTTCTTCGTCCAGAAGAAGGATGGATCTTTAAGACCTTGCATAGACTACCGGGGCCTTAATCAGATTACCGTGAAGAATAAGTATCCATTGCCATTGATTCCGGAACTCTTTGACAGAATTCGTGGAGCGAAGATCTTCTCCAAACTAGACCTGCGAGGGGCATATAATCTTGTCCGCATCCGAAAAGGAGACGAATGGAAGACCGCTTTTAACACACGGGACGGTCATTACGAATATCTCGTCATGCCTTTTGGACTTTGTAATGCCCCAGCGGTCTTTCAGGAGTTTGTCAATGATGTTTTCCGGGACCTGCTTAATGTCTGTGTTGTGGTCTACTTGGACGATATTCTCATCTTTTCTCCTGATCTGACCTCACATCGGAGACATGTCCGTCTTGTCCTGCGACGGCTCAGAGAGAACCGGCTATATGCGAAACTGGAAAAGTGCATTTTTGAGAAAAACTCTCTGCCGTTCCTTGGATTCGTTGTCTCTGATACCGGTCTGAAGATGGATCCGGACAAACTTAAAGCAGTGTTGAACTGGCCACGCCCCCAGGGTCTCCGAGCAATTCAGAGATTCTTGGGATTCGCCAACTTCTACCGCCAGTTCATTCATAGTTTCTCTTCTCTCACCGCCCCGATCTCTGCCCTGACCAAAAAGGGAGTGAATGCAAAAGTATGGACCCCGGAGGCAGAGGCGGCTTTCACCGAGTTAAAACAGGCTTTTACCTCTGCTCCTGTTCTTCATCATCCGGATGTCGCCAAGCAATTTTTCCTAGAGGTGGATGCCTCTTCCATTGGAGCTGGAGCAGTCCTATTGCAGAAGAACTCCAGAGGCAAGATGATTACCTGTGGTTTCTTCTCTAAACTCTTTTCTTCTGCTGAGAGGAACTATTCTATCGGGGACAGGGAACTCTTGGCCATTAAGTTGGCCTTGGAAGAATGGCGACATTTGCTGGAAGGTACACAACATCCTGTGGTGATTTACACGGACCACAAGAACCTGGTCTACCTCCAAACTGCACAACGCCTAAATCCTCGTCAAGCTAGATGGGCACTGTTCTTTTCTCGTTTCAACTTTGAGCTACACTTTCGCCCTGCTGAGAAGAATACCAAAGCAGATGCTCTTTCCCGGTCATTTGATTCTTCTGATCAGAAAGAGGAACTCCAGTATATTATTGATCCTGCTCGTCTGATTTCCGTGGCTCCCGTCCAGATTAAAGACATTCCTCCTGGGAGGATATTTGTACCAGTCTCCAAAAGGAGGCGTATTTTAGCTTGGGGTCATGACTCCAAACTTGCTGGTCACCCAGGGGTTCGTAAAACCATCCAGCTTTTTTCACGGCATTACTGGTGGCCTAACCTCTCTCAAGAGGTGGAGGAATACGTCTCCGCCTGTACCATCTGTGCTCAAAACAAATCCCCAGGTCCAAACCATCTGGTCTGCTGTTACCCCTTTCCATTCCAGATGCCCCTTGGCAACACATTGGTATGGACTTTGTTACCGATTTACCACTGTCTTCTGGTTGCACCGTCATTTGGGTAGTTGTGGATCGCTTTTCTAAGATGGCCCATTTCATTCCGCTATCTGGACTGCCCTCTGCCACCAAACTTGCAAGTCTCTTCGTGGAGCACATTTTCCGCCTACATGGCCTACCTTTACACATTGTCTCCGACCGTGGAGTTCAGTTCACTTCCAGGTTCTGGAGAGCTCTCTGCCATCTTCTAGAAGTGGAGTTGGATTTCTCGTACGGATACCATCCCCAGACAAATGGACAAGTGGAACGAGTTAACCAGATACTGGAGAACTACCTTCGTCATTTTGTCTCTGCCCGACAAGACAATTGGGCCCAGCTGCTACCTTGGGCAGAGTTTTCTTACAATAATACCACCAGTGAATCCTCAGGCTCTTCACCATTCTTCATTGTCTATGGGTGCCATCCACGAATTCCTCTTCCTGTTACCGCTCCTTCTGGGGTACCAGCTGCAGATTCCTCTTTCAGGGACTTTTTAAAAATATGGCGCCAAGCCAAGGACTGCATCTCCAAGGCGGTGACTCGTATGAAGAAATATGCGGATCGGAGGCGCAAGAAGCCTCCACAATTTTCCATAGGTGAAAAGGTCTGGCTATCTTCAAAAAATATCCGGTTAAGGGTTCCAAGCTACAAGTTGGCACCTCGGTTCCTGGGACCATTCGAGGTGCTGAAAAGGATCAATGATGTCACCTATAAACTCCGCCTGCCTCCTAGTCTGCGTGTATCCAATTCTTTCCATGTGTCCCTGCTCAAGCCTTTGGTCCTGAAGCGCTATTCCCGCAGTGTTTCTACCCCAGATCCTGTCACTGTAGATCCTGAGCCGGAATATGAGGTGAGGGACATTTTGGACATGAAGAGGCGTGGGAGGAAGACATACTATCTTTTGGATTGGAAAGGCTTTGGTCCTGAAGAGAGGTCCTGGGAACCTGAGGACAACATCAATACCCCTACTCTACTCAAAAAGTTTCTTGCCGGCCTCAGGAGGAGGGGGAGTAGAGGGGGGGTACTGTAACGCCTCCCGGGGGTCCCAGGCGGCGCACGCGTACTTACCGCTGCGGCCGGCATTCTCGCTCTTTGCTGCCGTGATGTTTGTTGCTTGGTCAGTGTGAAGTCTTGTTCTCTTTTGCCCTGGGCTCCAGGTGCTACATTTTATTAGGTTAGCTCCTTAATTGGTTCCTCCCCTTTCCTCCTGTCTGTAACTATATAAGTCCTCCTTGGACACTTACTCCTTGCCTGAGCGTTATAAGTCATCCTGACTTGCGAAGGTTCCCGTATTGCCTTAGTCCTGCTGTAGTGTGAACACCGCTCTAGTCCTGCTATAGAGTGAACACTGTCTTGGCCTGCTGAAGTGTGAACACCGCTCTAGTCCAGCTGAAGTGTGAACACCGCTCTAGCCCTGCTGAAGTGTGAACACCGCTCTAGCCCTACTGAAGTGTGAACACCGCTCTAGCCCTGCTGAAGTGTGAACACCGCTCTAGTCCAGCACCTGGCTTCCGTTCCTGGCTCCTGTTCGTGGTTCCTGTTTCTGATTCCCGCCCCTGGCTGATCCTCCCCGGTCTGCTTCCAGTGCATTGCTGACTCCAGTCATCCTTCCACATCTCCTCCCTTGGTGTTTGTCTGTCCTGTGTATCTGTCTCTCTGGTGTTTTGCACCTTAGTACTCTGTCCGTCTGGCCAGCTGTCACGAGTATTGTCTCACCCCAAGAGGTAGCGACCTGGTGTATCTCCTCGGGAAAGCCTATCCCCACCATCAGGGGTACTGTGAAGAACGGGAGGTACACTTAGACAACGCCCTTAGGGGAAGACATTCTCGTGACACAGTGGATCCACATCCACTGATCTTGACAATTACATGCAGTATCTTCGATCAAGATGGTGGTGGTGGCCTCTTCATGCGCAATTAAATGATTTCAAATGGAGATGAGTATGTATTTTTTTGTTTTTAATGCCATTTCAAGGAAAATTGATGAGTTACCATGAAGCGCAAGAAAATTTGGCTTTGCGGCGAATCAAGTATTCCTGATTAAAGTCAATTTGTTTGACTTTGATTTGCTCAAAACTAATGATATCCTCTGGAGGATATATGGATCCTGAAAGGTCTCAGCCATCCTGAACTGGCCACAACCAGTGGACCTTAAAGTTCTCTAGAGATTTCTGGGGTTTACTACCATTAATTCATCAAAAATTACTTCTAACAACTAGTGTTGAGCGAACATGTTCGGCCGAATATGGTATTTGGTTGAACATGGCAGCGCTCGTGACCACGCGGTGTTCGAGTCCTCTCCCCGCACGCTAATTAGCCAATTAGTGTGCGGGGAGGTACTGCCATTCACTGTAATGCCAGTAGCCATGTTTGCTACTGGCATTACACTGATTGGCTGGCCGGGAACGCGCCATCGGGTGCTATAAAGCAACCGGTGACATGTGACCGACTCATGCCGAGTCAGGAGAGCTGCTGCAAGGAGGGACAGATAGTGCAGGGAGAGAAGAACGCTAGTCAGGGATAGTATTTCTTTTGAAAAGACCCAAAAGCCCTTGTATCTTGCTGCAATATATATATATATATATATATATATATATATATATTTTAAGGGGTTAAAAATTGCGCAAGGTGGCCTGACATTAAAGCCACCTGCGCAGCTGGTGCATGATGTATTACTCTCTGTATACTATATACCTGACATCCTTTGCTATTTTTTCTGTTGTTAATTACGTCCGCAGTTTTTTTTTTTTTTAAGGGGTTAAAAATTGCGCAAGGTGGCCTGACATTAATGCCACCTGCGCAGCTGGTGCATGGTGTATTACTCTCTGTATACTATATACCTGACATCCTTTGCTATTTTTTCTGTTGTTAATTACGTCCGCAGTTTTTTTTTTTTTTTTAAGGGGTTAAAAATTGCGCAAGGTGGCCTGACATTAATGCCACCTGCGCAGCTGGTGCATGATGTATTACTCTCTGTATACTATATACCTGACATCCTTTGCTATTTTTTCTGTTGTTAATTACGTCCCCAGTTTTTTTTTTTTTTAAGGGGTTAAAAATTGCGCAAGGTGGCCTGACATTAATGCCACCTGCACAGCTGGTGCATGGTGTATTACTCTCTGTATACTATATACCTGACATCCTTTGCTATTTTTTCTGCTGTTAATTATGTCCGCAGTACTTCTTTTGCTTCTGCTGTATAACATTTGCACAAGGAGGCACATATAGTGTAGGGAAAGGATTTGGCTAGGCATGGCTAGTTGTTCTGTTCAGAAGACACAAAAGTCCATTGTTATATCTGGCTGCATTTTTTTTTTTATTTTGGGGCAAAAAGAACGCAAGTGTGCCTGACGCTAATACCACGTGCACAGCGTGTACATTAGAACCGTTCTGTAGTCTATATACCTGACATGCGTTGCTATTTTTTCTACCGTTAATTAAGGCCGCAGTACCTCTTTTACTTCTGCTGTATAACATTTGCGCAAGGAGGCACATACAGTATAGTGTAGGGATAGGATTTGGCTAGGTAGGGCTAGTAGTTCTGTTCAAAAGACACAAAAGTCCATTGTCATATCTAACTGCATTTTTTTTTTATTTTTTATTTTGGGGCAAAAAGAACGCAAGTGTGCCTGACGCTAATACCACGTGCACAGCGTGTGCATTAGAACCGTTCTGTAGTCTATATACCTGACATCCGTTGCTATTTTTTCTACCATTAATTAAGGCCACAGTACCTCTTTTGCGTCTGCTGTATAACATTTGCACAAGGAGGCACAAATAGTGTAGGGATAGGATTTGGCTAGGTAGGGCTAGTAGTTCTGTTCAAAAGACACAAAAGTCCATTGTTATATCTGGCTGCGTTTTTTTAATTTTATTTTGGGGCAAAAAGAATGCAAATGTGCCTGACGCTAATACCACGTGCACAGCGTGTGCATTAGAACCGTTCTGTAGTCTATATACCTGACATGCGTTGCAATTTTTTCTGCCGTTAATTAAGGCCGCAGTACCTCAGCTGTGCCTGCTTTATAACGTTTGCGCATTCTAAATATTTGACATTCGGTGAAATTTTTCTGGTCATACACTTAATAAAAAACTGCACTACTGTACTTGTGACAAAGTTGCATATATACTATTTAATATGCGCAAGGCGAGCAGTAAGAGACGGGGAAGTGGGCGTGCTGCTGATGGTGAATGCAGAGGTCATGGCTCTGGGCGCGGTGAAACTGTGCCTGCTGGCAGAGCCCAAGAAACAAAGTCATCCAAAACTCCTAGCTTCATGTCACAGTTTTCAGGGCGGCGCAAGACTTGTCGTCGCACCAGTGCGAGCAGGTAGTCGGTGGGATTTCAGCTGATTATGCTTCCAGTCGGTTAAGCACCACCCTCTCTTCCACAAAGTCCAGTCTCAGTAGCCAAGAGTCTGGGCAACAAAATCCTCACCCTGATCCTCCTTCCTCCCACCATGCACAGTATGGGCAAACAAGTGATCCCACACTTGTGCTTGCCAGCTCACCAACTGCTGTATGACCTGAGCACGCACTGGAACTCCAACTTCCACATGTTGGACAGGCTTTGTGAGCAGCAGAGGGCAGTAGTAGAATACCAGCTGCAACACGGTCGGCGCCTTTCCAGTCAGCTTCCGCTCTTCACAAGCGACGAGTGGGCATTGATGTCTGACCTCTGTGAGGTTTTATGCAACTTTGATCTACACAGATGGTGAGCGGCGATAATGCAATTATCAGCGTAACCATCCCACTTCTGTGTCTACTAAAAAGCTCACTGCTCACAATAAAGGCCAACGCTTTGCATGTGGAAGAGGTGGACATGGGGGAAGACCCTACACAGGGTGAAAACCAGACCACCCTCGGTTCATCTTCTCAGCGCAAATTGAAGGAGGAGGAGGAGAAGGAGGAACAGGAGACGGCTGCCACTGCTACACAGGGTAGCCATAGCACGTTTACACCATCTCTTCGGCGTGGATGGGCCGAAGAGGAGGAAGAGGCGGAGGAGAATATTGAGAGTCATCCTCCTGGTGAGGAGAGCGAAGCCTTGTCTGTTGGGACTCTGGCACACATGGCTGACTTCATTCTATGCTGCCTTTCCCGTGACCGTCGCGTTATACTCATATTAGCCAACACCGATTACTGGTTGTTCACCATTCTCGACCCCCGCTACAAAGAGAACTTCTCATCTCTCATTCCTGTGGTGGATAGGACAAGTAAAATGTTGCAATACCAGAAGGCCCTTGTCGAAAAATTGCTCCAAAAATTTCCATCTGACAACACTGGCGGCAGAGTACGTAGTTCCTTGGACACCTGAGGAGGGGAGACGAGGGGAACACACAGTAGTTCCAACAAAGGCAGGGCAACACTCTCCAAGGCCTGGGACAGTTTCATGACACCCCGCCAGCACCCTCACCCTGAAGAGCAGCCTAGTGTCACGAGGAGGGAAAAGTTTTGGAAGATGGTAACGGAGTACCTAGCTGACCGTGTCAACGTCCTCAGCGATCCCTCTGTGCTGTATAATTATTGGGTGTCTAAGCTGGACACGTGGCACAAACTGGCGCTCTATGCCTTGGAGGTGCTAGCCTGCCCTGCCGCCAGCGTTTTGTCTGAGCGGGTATTTAGTGCCGCTGGGGTCATAATTACTGATAAGCGCATCCGCCTGTCAACTGAAAATGCTGACAGGTTGACGCTTATCAAAATGAACAAGGCCTGGATTGCCCCTGACTTCTCTACTCCACCAGAGCAAAGCGGCTTAACATGAAGGAACCTTAAATGTGGCTTTTAGGGTGTTTTGAATACACTGTATTCCCATGTACCCCTTTCTCTTCTCGTCCTCTTCCTCCTCATCCTCCATCATATGAAACTGCTTATTAGGCTGCCCTCGATGTTTACCAGCAGGCCCGGAACCATAATGTTTTAGACGGTCAGCTCACCAGCAGGCCCTCAACCATAATGTTTTAGACAGTCAGCTCACCAGCAGGCCCTCAGCCATAATGTTTTAGACTGTTAGCTCACCAGCAGGCCCAGAACCATAATGTTTTAGACGGTCAGCTCATCAGCAGGCTCTCAACCATGATGTTTTAGACGGTCAGCTCACCAGCAGACCCAGAACCATAATGTTTTAGACGGTCAGCTCATCAGCAGGCCCTCAACCATAATGTTTTAGACGGTCAGCTCACCAGCAGGCCCTCAACCATAATGTTTTAGACTGTCAGCTCAACAGCTGGCCCTCAACCATAATGTTTTAGACGGTCAGCTAAGTGGCATGTCATCCATAATGTTTTAGACGGTCGGCTCAGCAGCAGCACGTCACCCCTATTGTTTTTGAGTGTCAGCAGCAGGCCATCAATCATAATTTTTCAAGGGTGTGTATGAGGCCCTCCTTTATGTGTAATAATGGGGGAGTGCATGTTCCTTCTAATTTTTGGCAGCCCTATCACTTTGTGCATAGGCTTTATGAGTGTAGGAGTCCCACGTCATGAACAATTGTACCACAATGTGAATGAGGCCCTCCTTTATGTTATATACGGGTTGTATCGAAGTGCCTCTTACTTGTAATTTTTGGCAGCACTTGCGCTTTACGTACAAGTAAATATACTTTTCCTAATAATATTTCCTCTAAAATCGATGTTATATTTGGTTTTGGGGGGTATTATTGTCATTCCGTAAAAGTGGCGTAATAGTCGGACATCATCGTTAATAGCAGCGACTTCGGTGTCCAAGATGCATCCAGACATCCTCCCCATGCTGTTCCCTAACCATTTCTGTGGTGTTTCAACCATTTTCTCACATTCCCTATCAACCAGACACCCTCCACTCTGTGGAGCAGGGGGTGCCTGGTCTTCTCCCATTGACTTCCATTATACTCGGGTGCTCGGCCGAACACCCGAGCACCCAAGCATCCCGGTGCTCGATCATCACTACTAACAACTCTAACCTCTAAATGGTCAAATTCTTGCAATTGGCCAGACTTCACGATACAATCCTCTAATTTCAAATATCGCTTCTTTTCTACTCCAGTTCTACATCATCCTGATGTTAAAAATAAGCATTCTTCTTGGAAGTTTATAGGAGAAGAGTTGGAACTGAAGTTTTGCAATAGTTTTTTTAAATCTTTGTCTAGCATGTTGGCTTTTCTTCTCATTTTAATTTTCTTCTCACCTACCAACCAGCAGGGAAAAAATGCAGCGTGAACACTCTTTCCAGATCCTTCTATTCCTCAGATGCCTCCAAATAGATACCTAGTCACATTGTAGAGCGGGGTGTATTCTAGCAGAAACTGTTACATTTTCTGGTGGTGCGCCAGAAGTGAAAAACTACTCCAGTCAGGAGCTGGATTATATTTCTGGTGTAATGTGCATCAGTTTTCTGGTGGGATTGGAAATTATTTGGAATTTTTTTCCCAAATTCCCACTACATTGTATATGTACAGTAAATGGTGCCATTTAAAAGTACAACTTGTCCCACAAAATACAAGCCATCATACAGCCATACACAGAATGGAAAAAAAATAAAAAATTATGACTCTGGGAAGACAGGGAATGAAAAACGGAACTGCAAAAACAGAAAATCGCCATGTCCTCAAAGATGTTGTTATTGTTTTTTTTGCTACATTTATTTCATTGGGCAAATATATATATATGTTATACTGATCCTATTGTAGGTCAGTGCTGCCTGTAACAGATTCATGTTGCATACGGCTGCTTATTTCTTACTGTGCATTTAACTGTAGCCCTACTAAGACAAATGCAACAGAGCGCACTTAACTATTTGCAGTCAGCTGTAAATGAATTAAAATCACATCTGGCATGTTAGATACCACACATCAGTTTGTGTTTATCTGCCAAGATGCTGTTTCTGCAGCTGGTTTGCATGGGATATGCTGCAGAGACATTTTAATTTTTTTTTTTTCAAATTCCATGTACATTTTTTTTGTAGATGCAATTTCAGTGTAGGACTCTGGTTAAGGGGTGGGAAATATTAGGCAGCAAGTGCACAGTCAGTTTTTGAAGATGATGTGTTGGAAGCAGAAAAATGGGCAAAAGTAGAGATGAGCGAATCATTCAAAATTTGCGTCGCCAAATATTTGCTGAATTTCTGACAAGATTCGTATTTAAACAAACTTATTTGTCGAATCTACGTTAAAAAAAACCCTGTTTTTTTGAGAACATTCCTGCCCAAATTACGTACATCAGCATAGTTAAAAGTACGCAATACGTAAGCATTAGCGTACAAAAGTGCGTACAAATCCTTACTATTGACACGCGAATGCGTCATACGCACTAGGCTAGGCCGCTGTGTACAATCTTTAGAGGAAGTCCATATGAACTAGAAAAATAAGGTGCTCACTGCTGCTAGTTATCAATAAGTGAATAATTTACTTAAAACACTGTACAATAAGTGCATAATAGGACACATTGCAGTACCAGAAAAAGAATACACACAATGGGCTAAAGTGCTAAACCATTAAAAACAGTGTAGCTAAAATACAGCAAAGACATAAGTATGCAAACATTTTAATGCAATCAATTTCACATTTGCAAGCATAAAGGCTCAGATATATATTTGAGTCTCTCCTTATGGCTCCTAGTTGGCATGATAAAACACTGTCTGTCTGGAACACATATTCCAAAATTAAATTGTAATCCACGTGAGGTAAAATTGTAATCCAAACAGGTAATGTGAAATCCACATGGATAATAGAGAATAGTGGCAAATAGAGAACCCTTTTTGCAAAGGGGGCTCCCAAATAACCTGAGAAGGGGGTAAAAAGGAAAATAGGTGCGCTTAGGCTCAACTGGGACCTTTCTGCAGAATGGGGGGAGCCCTGACTGACAGCCATGTCCACTCCAGCTGGATGAGAGTCAAACGGGGGCAATACATTACATTAAAAAGCAGCACATAGAGAACCTTTTTTGCCAAGGGGGCTCCCAAATAACCTGAGAAGGGCGTAAAAAGGAAAATAGGCGCACTTCGGCGCAACAGGGAATTTTCTGCAGAATGGGGTAAGTCCTGACAGCCATGCCCATCTGGGTGAGAGTCAAACGGGGGCAACACAAACTAAACAAAAACAACTGCCAACTAGCATCTCACCCGTCAGGTGCAGTCCATGGTGTGGCTCCCATAGGTCCTCCTGCAGTGTCCTTGACACTGCCAGTAGTTGGGTTCCTCATATGAGGGACCTGAATTCCTCCTCGTTCGAGCTGCTGCAGAAGCTCATCAGAGGATGCTCTTGCCTCTTGTAGGCCATGCTCGCTGCAGTGGTGGAACTCCAGTGCCCCCTTCTTCCTGAAGTTGGACTTGACCAGGTCCGGGTGGTGGTGACGCTGGCGAGCGCTGCAGCCATTTTCGCTTTTCCGGATGCTCCTGCCGGGACAGCAGGGGTAAGGACTTCTGGCTGCAGCGGTTCCGGAAAGGTTGCATCCAGGGAAGAAGACCCAGCTTCCCTGGCTGCTGCTGGCTTCCACGGCAGCTGGTATCGGTGGATGACCGTGGATTGGAAGGTGAATGATAACGTGGTCAGCTGACCCAGCTTTAAGGACTGTGGTGGTGGTGCTGGCAGTCCAGGAATCAGAGGCTCCGGCCTAGGCTGTAGCTTTTCCCTGAACTGGAGGACGCCATCTGGGTACTCCTGCAGGCAGCGCAAGCATCCTGGACCTGGCGGTTCATCTGGCCACACTTCTGGTTCCATTGTAGGCACCTGATGCTTTGAAAGGAGGGTAACCCAGGTCGCAAATGGGCCTTTCAGGGACGCCATGGGGGTGTACTCCACCTGATCCCCCACGTACAGGCTATGACGATGTTGTGGCAGGTATGGCCGTTTCACCGACCTGCGGCCCACAAAATATTCCTTTCCATCCACGTCATCCTGCAGGAAGCCAGACCCTCTCCCAATGGAAGACCAAAGCACAGTTCCCTTTCGACGTTCTAATGAACGATCTGCCGGCCTAGGGTGGTCGAGTACCTGGATGACCCAGTCCTCCACTGCGGTTTTATAGTCCCAGAGGGTCTGTGCATGGGCCGTCACAGATGGTGGAACAATTGGGTTCTGGTGTATGGAAGGGGTGGATCTCCTCCTGGGCGGCGAAGTGGCCGCCTCTGCCGCACGAGCCACAGCAGACGCTCCATCCGCACCTGCCACCGCAGACGTTCCAGCCGCACGAGACACAGCAGACGTTCCAACAGCCAGAGCCACAGCAAACGTTCCAGCCGCACGAGCCACAGCAGACGCTCCAGCCGCCTCACGAGTCGCAGCAACAGCAACCTCAGCAGGAGGTAAGGAAGACACAGGCACTGAAGCTGGGTTTCTCTGGCAGAGTTGTGACACCCTGATGTCTGGAGCAGGCAGTGGTTCAGGGAACTCATCCCCAAAAAACATTTTGTTCCAATTTGGGCGCAGCTGTTTTTTAGCCATGATGATGCTTGCCTCTTGCTCTGAGGTTAGCACTGGTCTAAACTGGTTCAGACTTCAGAGGAGGGTGGAGTACTGAGGGAGGAGTCTTCACTCCCTATACGTGCAAAAAAGTTAGATCCCGGAGGGCCGGGCTTTTTTTTTTTTTACCTCTGAGGGGGGCGTATCTTCACTTTCCCGCTCTTGCGTGGGCGTATCGTCATTTCCCCGCCTCACGCAGAATGCGTATGTTTCTTACGTTTCATACAAAGCGAATCCAAAGAAATTCGGATTCGCTTCGCAGCTAAAAATTTCCAAGATTCTATACGAATCTACGAAACGGCGAATAGATTTGCTCATCTCTAGGCAAAAGTAAGGAGTGGTAACTTTGACAAGGACCAAGTCGTTTTGGCTAGAAAATTGGGTCAGGGAATCTCTGAAATGGCTGCTCTTGTTGGGTGTCCCTAGTATGCAGTGATTGGTACCTACAGTATCTGTTTAAATGTGGTCCTAAACAGGATAACAGAGAGTCATGGGTCTCCATTTGTCCAAGTATCATCGATGCACACAGGGAATGAAGGCTAGCCGTCAATTCCAATCCCACAGAAGAGCTACTGTGGTGTGATTGCTGAAAAAGTAAAAGATACCAAGGTGTCACAATGCAGAGTGCATCTCATCTTGCTGTTAACCCTGTTGCGGCCCCTCTTGGTGCCCAAACATGGTGCCCAGTCACGCCGGGTTTCTGCTAATTTAAACAGCAGTGACCCACGGCACGTACAGCCACACGCACGGCACATCAGCCATAATCGCATACATTTCACCCCTCAGATGCAGTGATCAAATGCTGCCACGGCACCTGAGCAGTCCGGAAACAGTAGCAGTGCACTTCTGAGATTGAGGAATCCGTTACACTTTACCAATAGCCCTAAGACTCAAGCAGTCTTCGGCAGCTATCAGTGGAATATACCGATAGAGGCCACTAGGTGGCAGCACTGTATTGGTATATTGAAAATTAATTGTTCATTGATGACTATATACCCATCAATGAACACATTGGGCCATCTAATGATTGCTAGTTAAAGTAACCCAGGGTGACTTACAAACAGTTTAAAGAAAAGTTTTAAAAAAATAATTATATATAAAGTTCAAATCATCACCTTTTCCCCAAAATCAAAATAAAAAAATAAAACAATAAAAAAATAAACATCATGGACGCCACATGCGAAAAACATCCATACTATGAAAATATAACAATACTAATCTCATACGATGAATGGTGTAATGGAAAAAAATATCAGCCATTTTTTATCACTATAACTCCCCCAAATTTTTTAATAAAAAGTGATTAAAATTGTATCACTGAAAGGTACAGATCGTTCCGCCAAAACTCACATTGGCCCATATGCAACTACAAAAAAGTTATAGGGGTCAGAATATGGTGATGAAAAAAAAAATCACGTGTGAAGAACTATTCACGTGTGGTATCGTTGTAACCTTGACTTGGAGAATTAAGGTAACAGGTCAATTTTATCGCATAGTGAACGCCGTAAAGAAAATTGTGTTTTGTTTTTTTTCCAATTCCACCCCATTTAGAATTTTTTTCCTACTTCCCTACTACATCCGCATTTTACCATTGGCTTCCTCACTTCCTATCTTCACCAACTCTTATTATGGGTGATTTTAACATCCCCATTGATGATCCTATCTCCCCATCAGCCGCTCACTTTCTTTCTTTAACCTCCTCTCTTGGCCTATCACACTTACTTCCTCTGCCACACATGAACAGGGCAATGCACTTGATCTGGTCTTCTTCCGTCACTGCTCAGTTTTAAACTTTAGTAACTCACCCTTCCCACTTTCTGACCACAATCTTCTTTCATTTACTATTAAGACCTCTCACTTTTCTCATGACAGTCCTACTTTTCACACTTGCAGAAACCTACACACCATTAACTGTCAGCAACTTATTAACACCCTACAGTTAGCTCTTACCCCAATATCTTACCCCAATACCCTCTCCTGTCCAGACTTGGCTGCCAGTCATTACAATCAGACCCTCAAAACCACCCTGGATGAAGTTGCTTCAATATCAATCCGACCCTTCCGACACAGAACATGGCAACCCTGGCACACATCTGAAACACGTTTTCTCCAGAGCTGCTCCAGATGTGCAGAACGCTTATGGAGAAAATCACGAATATCAGCAGATTTCCTCCATTATAAATTTATGCTGAAAACATACAATTCGGCTCTCAACATTGCCAAACAAAAGTACTTCACCTCTCTCATCTCCTCACTCTCAAATAACCCAAAACGACTCTTTGACACTTTTCATTCCCTTCTAAGCCCTAAAGTTCCAGAACCTCTCACTGACCTCTACACTGATGGCTTGGCCACCTACTTCAGAGACAAGATTGGCAGTATCCAGCAGGAAATAATCTCCCAGTCCCCAAATCTCAATCCTCCTCCCTCTCATTCCTCCACATGCACTCTCTCCTCTTTTGACCCCATAACAGAGGAAGAAGTCTACAGGCTTCTCTCTTCTTCTCAGCCCACGAACTGTAGCAGCGATCCTATTCCATCACACCTCCTCCAGTCCCTCTCCCCAGCTGTCATCACTCAACTAACTACAATTTTTAACCTCTCTCTCTCTCTCTCTTCTGGTATCTTTCCCTCCTCTTTTAAACACTCTGTTATAACCCCACTACTAAAAAAAAATCCATCTCTTGACCCGACCTGTGCTGCTAACTACCGACCTGTTTCTAACCTGCCCTTCATCTCTAAACTCCTTGACCGTTTTGTCTACTCTCGCTTAATAAGCTATCTCTCTGCAAACTCTCTTCTTGACCCCTTACAATCTGCCTTTCGCCCTCTTCACTCTACAGAAACTGCCCTTACTAAAGAGTCTAACAATCTCCTAACAGCAAAAATAAATGGGAATTATTCTCTACTGATTCTTCTGGATCTCTCTGCAGCGTTTGATACAGTAGACCATAAACTCCTCCTCACCATGCTCCACTCAATTGGCCTTAAAGGGAGTCTTTCACCTGTTTCTCACCTATATAACTAAAAGCACTGCCCCACAGAAGATTACATACACATCCCAGACATACCTATGTGCACTGTGTGTCTGTATTACATGTCCAGAAAAAGCACTTTTATTCTGAAGGAAAACAGTTCCCAAGTGCCCAGATCTGCAGCTGCAAGTGCTCAAAGCAAACCAGACTGAAGAGGGGAGGGCTGCTTTAGCTGCTCATATCTTGGGATTGGTAGCCGATAGAAAAATGGTTCTGACCTTCTCTGAAAGCTGGCATTCCAGAACACAGCATTGTATTTGGTATATTAGAAGATATAGCTGTTAGAAATGGAGTCAGGAGAGAAAGCTGTTTTTAGTATCACTTTCAGCTGGGCACTTGGGAGCTGTTTTCCTGCAGAATAAAAGTGCTTTTTCTTAACATGGAATAAAGACACAAAGTGCACACAGGTATGTCTGGGATTTGTCTGCAATCTTCTGTGGGGCACTGCTGTTAGTTATATAGGTGAAAAACTGGTGAAATACTCCCTTTAAAGACACTGCTCTCTCTTGGTTCTCTTTCTATCTCTCTGGCCACTCCTTTAGTGTATCATTCGCTGGCTCTTCTTCTTCTTCTCTTCTCCCTCTTGATGTTGGCGTTCCTCAGGGCTCAGTACTAGGTCCTCTAGTCTTCTCCCTCTATACATCCCTCATTGGACCGACTATCATTAGATTTGGCTTTCGGTACCATCTCTATGCTGACGACACCCAACTATACACTTCATCCCCTGAAATCACCCCTGCTTTACTCCAAAACACCAGTAATTGTCTGAAAGCTGTCTCTAATATCATGTCCTCTCTGTATCTAAAACTAAACCTCTCCAAAACTGAACTTCTTGTCTTTCCCCCATCTACTAACCCATCTGATCTTGATATTTTAATCTCGGTCTGTGGTACTATCATAACTCCTGTGCAACTGTCTTGGGGCCACATTTGACTCTGATCTTTCCTTTGTTCCCCATATTCAATCACTTACACACTCTTGTCATCTGCACCTCGAATATCGCCAGAATCCGCCCTTTTCTTGTTGTTGCTTTGATTCATTCTCGTCTCGACTACTGCAATGCATTACTAAACTCTCCCCCCCTTCAGTCTGTCGTAAATGCTGCAGCCAGGCTCATCTATCCATCCACCAGCTATACTGATGCTACTAGTCTATGCCAGTCACTTCACTGGTTGCCCATCCACCACAGAATACAGTTCAAACTTCTTACCCTCACCCACAAAGCTTTCCACAGAGATACACCTCCATACATCTCCTCCCTCATTTCCATCTACCACCCTACTCGTGCTCTCTTTTCTGTTAGCGACCTAAGATTAATATCCTCCATAATTCGTACCTCTTACTCCCGTCTTCAAGACTTTTCTCGAGGTGCACCTACTCTTTGGAATACCCTGCCCCGGAATATTAGGTCAATTCACAACTTCCCTACCTTCAAATGTGCCTTAAAGGGGTTCTCCGAATTATATATATTGATGACCTATCCTCAGGATAGGTCATCAATATCAGATCGGCGGGGGTCCGACACCTGGCACCCCCGCCGATCAGCTATTTGAAGAGGAGGCGCGCACCGTATCAGCACTGCCTCCTCTTCATTGTTTACATGCTGGCCGACACGGGGGTAATGGTGAGTAGGTGTAATTACACCTCACCGGCCCATTCATTTCTATGGGAAGACTTGTATGGAAGCGATTCTTCCCATAGAAATGAATGGGGTGGTTAGATGTAATTACACCTACTCACCACTACCCCCGTGTCGGCCAGCATGTAAACAGTGAAGAGGAGGCAGCGCTGATACGGCACATGCCTCCTCTTCAAACAGCTGATCGGCGGGGGTGCCAGGTGTCGGACCCCCGCCGATCTGATATTGATGACCTATCCTGAGGATAGGTCATCAATATATATAACTCGGAGAACCCCTTAAAAAACACATCTTTTCAGGCAGGCTTATCAAGCTTCCTAAAATCACCTTTCCCCTACTAAACCTCTCCCCCACCAACTCCTCTGGCCTGAACTCGATCCTCTAACAGTCCCAAAGCCGAAGCAGATCGGCCGGCACCACTCCTTTCAGTACAATAATGGCTCGAACCCTACTTATCACAATCAACTACCTTATGTGTCACCCCCAATTCCTCATAGATTGTAAGCTCTTGCGAGCAGGGCCCTCATTCCTAGTGTTTCACTTGTATATTAGCCAGTTATTTTTGCATTGTACATGAACCCTATGATTTTGTAAAGCTCTGCGGAATATGGTGGCGCTATATAAATAAATATTATTATTATTATTATTTTATCTGCAGTATTATTCTCTAATTGGCAGTTTTACCTGAGCTCAGCTCCACAGTGACCAGACACTAGCTGCTATGATATACAGCAGTGATTTTCAACCAGTGTGCCTCCAGCTGTTGCAAAACTACAACTCCCATCATGCCCAGGCAGCCTACAGCTATCAGCCTACAAAAGGGCATGGTGGGAGTTGTAGTTTTGCAACAGCTGGGGGCACACTGGTTGAAAATCACTGATTTACAGCACACACAGAGAAGGGGATACCCTGTTGTATACTCTGATAATTAGCAGCACCAAGTATGATATTCATCTGGACACAAACCTCAGCGTGAAGTATCTGATCAGTGGGGGTCCGACACTCACGACCAGGGGCGTAACTACCATAGCGGCAGACCAGGCAACTGCTATGGGAACCAGGGCAAGAGGGGGCCCAGTCTTAGTTGGGGTTATCTCCTCTTCTACTGGAGGTGAAAATTTGGTCAGGACTCCACCCTCCAAAGCAGGGCTACTCAACTGGCGGACAGTTGCCAGCTGTCTGGGCCCTTGCATGCACCCGGGTGTCGGCTCTCAGGGGCTGCCAAAGTCCAGAAGCACAGTGGGCATTTCTACTCTGGAGGGGGCGCAATGGGTATTGCAAATTTGAAGGGGGCACAATGGGCATTTCTACTGTGGAGGGGGCACATTGGGCATTTCTACTCTGGAGGCGGCACAATGGGCATTGTTAATGTGAAGGGACACAATGGAAATTTCTACTCTGGAGGGGGCTCAATGGGCATAGCTAATGTGAAGGGGGCACAATGCACAGAGGGCATTATTACTGTGAAGGGGGCACAATGGGCATTACTAGCACAGAGGGCATTACTACTATGGAGGGGGATTTCTTCTATGGAGGGGGCACAGAGGGTATTATTACTGTTAAGGGGAACAATTGGCATTACTACTATTAACGGGGTACAATGAGCATTACTACTCTTAAGGGGCATTATTACTGTGAAGGAGGTACAATGGGGATTATTACTGTGAATGGGTCACAAAGAGGGCATCACAACTGTGAAGGGGCACAGATAAGGCATTACTATTGTGAAAGGAGCACAGAGAGGGCATTCATACTCTGTGGGGAGGAACTAAGGAGGCATCACAATGTGTCAGGGGCACTAAGGAGCATCATAATGTGTGGTGGCACCAAGGGATCACCCTGCTGTGAGGGTGCACTTAGGAGTATTATACTCTGTGGAGACTAAAGGGATATTATATTGTCCGAGGGGCGTTAAAGGTGCATCATTATTGTTAGGGGGCACTGAAAGGACATTCTTACTGTTTGGTCAGCAGAAACGAGATTAGGTGGGTTTGGAGGTGTGGATTATTGTAAAACATAATAATAATGATAATGCAGTGCTACCCGCCAATGGTGTTGTCTCTCCTTAAATATTTTTTTGTTTTTGCTGCTCGGTCCTTCATCCTACCACAGACTCAGGTGTGCAGACAGAAGTACCAGAAGTACTTGAGTACCCCTGCTCTAAAGGAACAACTTTTAGCAAGTGAGGCAGTGGAAAAATAGCCTAAGGGTCGTTGAAAGGGGTTTAGGTAGAAACCTTTCTGTCCTGTGTGGGGGGCCTGGTTTGATCTTTGACCTTATTTCTCTATGTAAGCCACTGTCCACGACTGGCTTCTAAGGCCGGCGTTGCACTGTCACCTGACTGTGTGCAGCGTCAGGTCATAGTGCACGCACTACGTCCTGACGCTGTACGCAGTGAGGATAGTGCAGCGCCGGCCCGGGAAGCCAGAGGAGCACCAGACCCAGAGCGGAGCCGCGGAGCAGGACAGGTAAGAGAGGTTTTTATTTTATCGTTATGGTGCTGGGTGGGCTGATCTGAGGTCTGATTGGGATGCCGCAGCTAAAACATACAAGTGAGCATTTCCATAATGGAAGCGCTCACTTGTATTCGCTTTTTAAGACGCACCGCAACCCCTACTTTTTTTGGGGGGGAAAAAGTGCGTCTTATAAAGAGAAAAAAATACGGTATGTATAGACAATGCTATTGATATAAAACACACTGTAAAAGAATTCACTGCAAATAATAAAAAAAATTGTAGTTATATAAAATTGTTATGCAATAATATAGGGAACCTGAAAGAGAATTAAGGAATATAATAGTTTCACACAATGTTTGACATATCAGATTTTTTTTTTCTAAGAAGCAAAATCTAAAAGGATTTAGGATGAAATGTCTCGCTACCTGTTCAGTATGCACTGGTTAATATACAGTAGCTTAACATAATCCATTACATTAAAATCTTGATATCTGGAATATCCCCATGACAGTTAAAAAATCCACATACATATAATTTCCATAATGTGTAATTTAACAGCATTCTCTGAAGCCATGGTGAATGGTGACATATGATTGTGATCTGAAAAATTCTACTTTAGTTGAAGCTAAAAAGAACTTTTCCTTAATTCAAGAGCCAAATTATAATGGTGCATGCAATGTCAATCATGGCTAAATATATCTACAAAGAATAAAAAAAGTCTATTTCCAGGGCTGTTAAATGATGTTGAATGAAGTTGTTGAATTAAAAGCAGAAATGCAATAAATCATCCATATAAAGATTAGCCTGGTTCATAAGTAATTTCATACAAAGTTATATTATTCGCTAAATATGGTAGTAATGGAAGGCATTATCTGCATTGCAGGGGCTCCAGGTTAATGGGTCGCCTGTTGATACCTTCCTTTGTCACCACAAATGGAAGGCAGGATTCCAGGTCATTTGAAAACAATATGCATTATTAACCAGTGCTAAAAGTATCGAGAATAAAGTGAGAAAAGGGAATAGGCGCGGAACGACTGATACAAGCTCACAGGATGCTTCATGATACTAGACCTGCAGTTCGTTGCTTCGACAAATAGGTTCACAAATCTTGTATTATTACCAATTCAACCAACAGCATTGCTTAAATACAATTCAGGGATATGGACAGATAGGATTTGGTGGGCCATTGATCATAATTCTGTAGGCTCACTGTTATCTGTTACCTACGCACCAGGAGATAATGAAACTATCTGTCCAATGAAGTTTCTCAGTCATGTGACTCACATACTTCTCTAAAAAACATACTGTATATGTGTCTGTTAAGTTTGGAATGCTTATTTTAGTAGTTAAATGGAATAGTCAATAGAGACCAAAAGACCTCTGGTACAACTGTTTTGTATGGTAGACACTACAAGTGCTGTATGTTGCTGTAGTACCTGGGATAGGGGGCACCACCATTTTGTCACCTGACTATTGTTTCCTGTGTCTAGTGATGTATTCCATCCGTATATTTATTTCCAGGTCCTCTCATTCAGTGAATCTATTTTGTTATGCAACTGTTAATTTATTCTGTCATATACAATGTGCCTGGTATCCAGCAGATGGCATCGTTCTGCCAGAGCCTTAGCTAGAATGGCACCAACTTTTACATTCTTTTCCCCCTTAGTGCAGAAGTGGACTAGTCCTGCTTCCCACCAATGGAGTGTTTTTCAAGAGTTTAGTGAGTTATTTGAAGTTGGAGTCCTAAGGGACAAGGCATAGTGCAGCAAGGGGATGTGTTTCCCCACACTCCTGCAGTACCTGGGGAGCAGCTCAGAGAGCACCCTGCTCCTTGCTTTTGACAGAACTATACACTTTGTTTACATGACAGAGGAAATGAGCAAGAGACACCATACATATTTAGCAGATAACAGACGTAAGCCAGATAGGAACCAACAGAAGCATATGTACCAACTGCTACAACCTTGCACCCAGCTGGTACCAAATGTAGCGAATTCCAACCAAGTAAAGAATGTTTTGGGTTTTTTTTGTATTACCAAGTTTATTCATTAAACTACATTCAATTTTCTAAGTCTGGACTTCTTGGTCTACTTGAACTCAATTATAGCAACAGATCACCCCCAGGGGCAGTTGCCTGAGGTAGAACCACCATGACACAAGGACACCACACTAGACCATATTATAACACTCACAGACTTCAACACAAATATACTGGGGCTCTCTGGGGCATACAGCACTGTCTCCATACAGCACTGTATTTTTGTGGCATATGGAAGTGTAGTATAACTCCAGAGACTGCTTTGGGTACCCTGTTAAAGGGGTTTTCCAGTGGAATAAGGATTGGTTAAAAAAATAAAAGAACCAACACTTACTGCATCAATCACCCATTGCTCCTGGTCCACCTCTGCCAGGGTCTCCTCTCATGTTTACTTCCTGGTTCTATCTCCACACACACAGGAAAAGCCAGGTCAGACAATTACTGGCTGAGGATGGTGCATTTATTTTGTGTCGAGACCAGAAGGTAGATATCAGCCGGGACCGAGCAGAAGTGGAATGGAAGTGGCGAAATATCCTTTAAACCTCAATACAACTTAAGGCTTGTTAACAGCTGTAATACACCCATATGTAAGAGAGCAAACCGTGTTTTCCAATCAGATTTCTATGAAACTGCAGAGTTTCTTGAAACTTGGTTGAAGTTTTCCTCAAAAGATAGCAAGGTCAAGAGCTGTCACTTTTACATTAGACATTGGAAAGTTGTAGGGTGGCCTCATGTCAAAAAGAATTGGAATTACTGCCACAATATTTAATTTTTGTAACATATTAATTCGCTTAACAACTTGTTACTTTAGTCTGTTACTTTGTGAAGAACAGGAGAGAGCTGAGTCATATACACACTGTACATAGAAATTTGGAGGTCCAGGATGATCAGTGAATTCAAGGTATGAAAAAATAATTAAATATATATGAAACCTTTTGTATTAATATGCGCACACAGCTACAATCACAGATACAAATATATAATTTAAATATGATGCGTTAACATCCATGGAGTAGCAATAGGGGTTCCAGAAGCAATCACAACTGACCCTTACAACCCTGGTCCCCTCCCCCGCCTCATAAATGAACGTCAGAGTTATATGTAGGCAGAGAGGAGGCACAGTATGATACAATGCTAATTGTGCAGTGATATAATCATATTAGCAGTGGCGTAACTACAACTAACTGGGCCCCACAGCAAATTTTTGAATGGGGCCCCCCCAGAAACTTTCTCGCAACCCGAACTCACATGCAACCCTCACTCTTGTGGCTAGTCAAGATTGAGCTCTCCCAGACAAGGCCTGACAGCCGCTCCATCCGCTTTCTATAGCGTCACTGTATATAATGCCATTGTATAATACTGTTGAGGGGGGCCTGACAATAAAATCTTTTAGTCTCCCTCCTGAGGGGGCCCCTTGTGGGTCTGGGCCCCAAAGCAGCTGCTTCCCCTGCTTCCCCTATTGCTACGCCCCTGCATATTAGAGATTGCTATTTCACGCAACGCTTTATTTTAACAGAATATACTGATTGTGTATCAGCATGTGGTGGAGGTGGAGCTTGTGCTCGTATAGAGATGTTGTGTTGGCCAAGGAGCTTCAAACTTTAACTCTTTCATATATGCAGCATCTAACACATTCTCAGATTAGAAAATTAATGTTGACGCCTATATAAAACCAATCTACACTGCATGTCCCTGGCTGAAATAACTGCAATTCTATTTAATCTGCATGCAGAATACTGTATTATATTTTTAATTAATTTTAATTTTTTTTTCAAGGGAACCAATTACTATGGAAATGCAGCACATGCCGGTAACATGTTATAGAGCAGAAGGAGCAGAGCAGATTGATATTTAGATTTATGCATTTATGAAGATTCAGTATTTTATTCATTTAAACTTCAGTTCATATGACCTGAAGAGTCATGTGGGTGGTCCTATCAGTGATGGACACTCTTGCCTGTATCAACAATTATATCATTGGTAACCTTTTACTGTCCTAGATAACAAAGTAGGTTGCTTAAAGAGGACCTTTCACCTCGCCTGACATGCCTGTTTTAATAGCTATATGCATTCCCCATGTAATAACAATTCTGGGGCATCTATTTTTATGTCTGTATTTTGTGCTATTCCTTTATTATTTGTACTAGAAGTTATAAATGAATTGCTAGCAGTCTGCAGTAAGGGTACAGAGAGGTGGTAACCAGTTGTGGGTGTGTCCCTGGCAGCACTGATTAGATTGAGTCTGTGCAGGTACACACCCCAACTGGTTACTTACCCTCTGTACCCTTACTGCAGACTGCTAGCAATTCATTCATAACTTCTAGTAGAAATAATAAAGGAATGCCACAACATAGAACCATAAGAATAGATGCCCCCAAATTATTATTACATGGGGAATACATGAAGCTATTAAAACAGGCATGTCAGGAGCGGTGAAAGGTCCTCTTTAAAGGGTTTGTTCAGGATTTTGATATTGGTGGCCTATCCACAGCATAGGCCATCAGTGTCTGATCAGTGTAGGTCTGACTCCCGTCATCCCCGCCAATCAGCTTTTTGAAAAGACTGCAGCCTCCTACGCCTACGTGCTGCTTAGTCCCCTTCAAGTCATTGGGCCTGAGCTGCTATATCAAGCACAGCCATAGAGTGCCATGGCCTCTTCAAAATGATCTGCAGAGGTGCTGGAAGTCAGACCAGCACTGATCAGATATTGACGACCTATCCTGAGCATAGGCCATCAATATCAAAATCCCAGACAAACCCTTTAATTTCTGATGACAAGTTCCATTTAAAAATATACCAGAAATGTACTGTCAGTAATCAATCATACTCATTGAAAGGCATTTTCAAATGATTTACAGATGCTGATGAGCACATGGCCTACAGATTTACATTTTTCATCGGTCTTGGGGTTTACACATATATTTTTCAAAAATGTCATAAAATTTATTGGTATATTAGTTGAAGGTGTATATGAAAAGATTTTTATTAAAGAGAGTCTGCCAGCAGTTTTGACCATGCTGTACTGCTGACAGCACTAGGTAGAGACTGGGAAGTTCAAGAAGAACATACCTTTTGTGGAGCATTCTTTTTTATCCGAAGTGTGAATATGAAGTTTTTTTCTGCTATATATTGCTTCTGAAGAGTCCAGGAGTTGGAGTTTTACAGTAAAGTGAACTCTGCTCCCGTGCTGAGCAGTTTCACAGTCCCTCCCATCTGGTCTAAAAGCTCTGGCATTCTACTGCCATGACAGAGAGGAGAGGTTGTGAATCAGCTCAATGCAGAGAGCACTTTACAGTGAAAGCAACACCCACTGGACACTTGCAGGAGCAGAATCTGGCAGAACAAAATTTCATATTCACACTACTCACTACTAGCTCCATAAAAAATATGTTTGTCCTGCTTTTCCCTACCCCTACCTAGTGCTGTCAGCAGTTACAGTAATCATGGTCAAAACTGCTGACTGCCATTAAGAGTTTACCCATACAAGCAAAAATACAGTTTACAGTAGTACATTTTCTTATAATGGGAGGGGTGGAAAGAAGGAATGACAGTTAAGATGTTAAATATGAGTATTGGTTAGAGATGATTCAGTAAAACCTTTGAGACTCGAGATTAATTGACATTGCACACGCCTTAATCCTTTGTACTATAGGGGGTTGATACAATTCCAGCTCCTGACATTAATTGCCTGCTTGATGAATATAGCTGCACCTCTTGTTTACTTCTGTAGTAAACGACAGTACATACAGTACAGTAAATGATCGTGTTATTAGCATAGCGTTCATATCTCTTCATTTTCATATAGTTTAAAGTATAATTTTCTAAAGATCACTAAGAACATCTGGAAGATAATGATACGGGATGCAAATCAAGCTCTGCCAAAAGTGGCTTCCTACCTGGTGGGATAATGGGGGCTTACCAAGACCTACTGTCTTTAGCAATGTTTATATGTCTGCATGAATATGAGGGAAGAAAGCTTAAAGGGTTTCTGTAAAAGATAAAACAGAGATGAAACAGACATGCAAATGGCTTACTAGATAATACCTGTACCCGGCAGTCTACAGTTTCTCGCTCTAACATTTTTGGTGGCCATTTTTTTCTTAGTGGCGTGAGGAAGCCGGGAGCCCGGCAGCAATATCACTGCGCCTAATGAATCCGAGAGGCGCGGGATTTTTCATTGCATTATGGAGGCGGCGCTACTAGGTATATATAGTACGTTGTTTATCACGGGGGCATTCAGTACAACAACAATTGCATCCACATGTAGTTTAAGATAAAAGATATGCACAATGTAAAGACAGGAGAGTTTTTTAGGTATCAAATTGAAAGTCATAAGTACAAATACAGTATAAGTATTAAAGGGAGTCTGTCACCTAATTTTATCCAATATAACTAAGAGCACTGCCCCACAGAAGATTGCATACACATCCCAAGCATACCTGTGTGTACTCTGTGCCTTTATTCCATGTCTAGGAAGAGCACTTTTATTCTGCTGGAAAACAGCTCCCAAGTGCCCAGTTCTGCTGCTGTTTGAAGTTGGCATTCCAAGCTTTCAAATGACACCAGAATTACTGCATTATATCCACTATAGCTGTTAGAAATCGAGTCGGGAGTGAAAGCTGTTTTTACTTTCACTTTCAGCCGGGCACTTGGGAGCTGTTTTCCAGCAGAATAAAAGTGCTTTTTCTGGACATGGAACTAAGGCACAAAGTGCACACAGGTACGTCTGGGATGTGTCTGCAATCTTCTATGGGGCAGTGGTCTTAGTTATATTAGTGAGAAACAGGTGACAGACTCCCTTTAAGCTTTGTATACCAGAATCAAGCTATTTAGTGATGAGTGAATCTCCTGAAATATGATTCAGCCGAATTAGTCGGCTGATTCAATTTAGCCTCATATAAATTTGTCCTGAATCAAAAGCACCCTTATTGGTAACAAACGGTCCCTTTAAAAACACACTGCACTGTCACAGGTTTTACTTTTTTTTTAAATTGCCAAAAAAATGCTCGCTTTTTGGTGACAAATGCCTGCTGGGCACATACACAGACACCTCTCAGGGTCATGTGATCCTCTTTATTCTTCTTTCCTGTCTTTCTGGTCTTCTGCTTTGAAAAATGCCTTATGCCTTTTTGAGAAAATTGCCCTAATTGAATCATCAAAAATTAGTACAAAATCATCGATTCATAGTACATGTCTCTACCTAGCTAAGCTAAAGAGGTTATCTAGGAAATGATAATGATACGCTTTCCTCAGGATAGGTCATCATTATCACATCGGCGGGGGTCAGAGTCCTCCCAGCACCCCCGCAGATCAACTGCTTTAGGGAGCCCCCACGTTCACTGGAGCTCTGGTGAGTGCTGCAGACTCCCAGCAGTGTACCAAGCACAGCTCCGTACATCGTGCAGCTCAGCCCCATTCACTTCAGTGGAACTGAACTGAACTGCAACTAGACCATGTGACCAATGTATGGTGGGTGACATCACATGGCTTAGGAAGAGGCTGCAGCACTCACAGACCACCTAACCTCTTATAAGAGCTGATCGGCAGGGGTCCCGGGTGTTGGTCCCCCACTGAACTGATATTGATGACCTTTCGTGAGGATCATCAATATAAATTCCCGGATAACCCCTTTAAACCACTGACATATGAATTTGAACTTCATGAAACTGTGACTCCCAGTAGGACATTAACAATTTTAATGATGCTAAGCATTGCTGTTTCACAAACAAGGCTACCACCCATCATCATTCTGTAGACCATATATTGACCAAAGTTCAGATTAGACACCATACAAAACATTTCCATTCAATACACACAGATGAGGTCTTCTCTGATTGGAGTCATTCTCTTTCCTTTTCATCTCCATCTGGTCAAGAACATCATTATGCTGCCAATTTAATGGTAGTCGGATTTAGTGGTAACGGTTTGAGTCGCAATTCTTTAGTTTACTGTCCAGGTTCCCCCAGGGGTCATGACAACCACCACTCAGGAAGATCTAAGATATTGCCTTTCTGGATATCCAGATTGGCCAGATAAGTATAACTTTGGGGGTTTGGTGGCTTCTCTGTTGCAGGTGACTTTAAATATCACGGACGTTCAGTTTGGTATATCAGTAATAATAGATGGACGGTATATACTATTTAATAGTGCTTTTTACCCTGTGAAGATAGAGATTGCAGAGAAGATAAGAATTGCAGGAGACCTCATAATACTTTACTCCAACATAAACTGCTGCTGAAGACATTTGCATTAGTATAACATATGCTCTCATATTTCCACTTTATAATCTCATGAAATGTGACATGAAACATCTTTTACATTATGAAAAAGGTTCATTAGTCGCATGCATCCTTGGCACAAGAACATAGGAGCGAGTACTGGAGTGGAATGAGCATTCAGGTGGAGAACATTATGGTTCTGTAATCCATGACATGTTTCATGTGCTGCTTGCCACCACACAATAATAGGAGGGACAATAACAGTGGCGCACAAAGTCCATTGCTGCAAATTTTATAACACTAAGCCACAAAATTGCTCACAAAAATTGACTTCAAATATAACTCTCATAATACATTACCCTCTTAGGCTAAGATGCTACCTGTCTGGATATCCAGATTGACCCGGTATCTACTCACCAACATTTACATCCGTTTCCAGGCATAAGCGTTAGTAAATTGGCCAGGACAGCACGGCCTCCTGCTTCGTCCCCTCTTGTCCAACTGGAGACCATGAAGTGAAACTGGTTAAATACTGTGACACTGCTGGTCAAAAAGGGGACTTGTGTCTTTTTTATGACTAAAAACGTCACAAATCCCTTAATAAATGACCCCCACTGTATGCATGTGAGCTAACACTGCCACAAGCCCAACTGTGGCTCTCATGATCTGAACTAACTTTACCACAGATCCCTATGATGTTGTTAATTTGGATCATGATACAAGATGTCAGGCTTGGATGTGCTGCACTACAAAAGCTAAAATGCTGCCACACCAGTACCATCTCAATGATTCTTAAAGAGGTACTGCAGAATTTTCTTATTGTTTACTTATCCTCAGGATAATGTATAAAAATGCAACACATAGTTTTGAAGGAACATACAATTTTTCACCTAAGCAGAGCTTTTGGTTTCAGCCACAGCTTTCAAAAGTCGCTATAGACCTTATAGGGAAATTTCCAGATGGGCCAGTGCCCAGGGGGCCGGCCAGTGGAAGTTTTTGGGGATGTATTTTGTGCTGCTGGCAGTATTTTGTGATGGACTGTGGTATTTGGCTCTGTTGGAGTGGTATAATGTGCCACAATATGGTATTGCTAGTCCTGCCTTCCATCATTTTCGACCCAACTACAAAATGGGGCCACGTTTCGTGTTTTTTCCAGGGCCACTTTAAGTTCCCAGTCCACCCCTGCTCCAGCCTATCAGACAAAGGGACGAAGCTCTAACATCTCTTTAGTCATGTAAACTTATACTAAACTGATACTTCTAACCCTGGAAAAAAAGGTTTTTAGAAAGCAGCAGAAGACTGGATCATTGAAATAAAACATAGTATTTGTCAAATATGGGAGTTCCTATTGTACGTCTAAAATCTAATAATATTTGCTCATTGTTCAAAAATATTATTAATATGAGATCATAGGTTCTCAAGGATTTATTCAAACTTCAAGGAGTGTTCCAAGGAAATAAAACTGGCAGCACATTAAAGCAATGAAGTATAAAAAGGACACATTTGCTTCTTAAATCCCCCACCGCTCCAGCACCAATTATCCCATGGTTCACTGCCAGTTTTTCTTCTTTGTTTACTTTGTTTTTCACTTATGGAAGACTCACTTTAATGGAGTTTTCTGGTTTGCATCCCTTAAAATTTTCATTTTTGAAGGTAGCTGTAATTTTTTTCCATTCTGGGATGTGGTCACATGACCATGTCCATGCTGCTCTTTATTATTCCCAGCGATGCTCTGTCCATGAACTTGTCAAAGCAGCAACAGTGACAGTGAGTGTCTATGTGGGTGTGAGGAGCTAAGCATAGTTACAGGTGGTGGTAGAGCTGTGGCAGAGAAAGGAACAGGATGTGCTACCTACAGTATGTAAAAAAAAAAAAACATAGGGATTGGTTTACATGATGAAAACAGGCCAGGAGAGTTTAAATTGATGAAGAAAAAGATTGAGGGCGATATACATGATGTATACAATGTCATGAGTATAGCTGTGAAAAACCATAGTAATCCCAGAAAAAAAAACTTTAAGGCCAAATTCACAAGATTCCTGTGAACCTAAGAATGTTTTGGCATATGGAAATCATGAAAACTATGTTCTGATTCGATTCAAATCCACAAACGTAAAATAAAGCCACAAAAAGGTATTCTGCATGTTGCAGAAAATGTTGGAGATATGTTAGTAACTTGCAATAAATAAATAAGGCTCCAGATCCTGCTCCAGACTGCCTATATTTGACTAGGTAAATCCTGGACAGCAAGGCCTAAAGTGCAGTACAGAGCAAAGCATGCAAAGAAAGCTGAAGAAACTCCTCAGTTCCTTCCTGGATTAAGACACAGGAGAGCCCACCTAGAACTAAAAATGTGGTGAGGTTCAAAGGCATCACTGAAAGAATTTCTTATGACTAACTGAAATAATTCTTGACTGGCTACTTTGTCAAACTTTTACTAGGAAAGGTCCATTTTACCATTTTAATTAGCAACGTGAGGGGGCAGCTAGGGAACATATTCCTCTGCTGGTCGCATTCAGAAGAGTGATATACTGTACACAGTCTTGATTGCTGCCATTTTGTCTCAAAATAAGTAATGTGCTGGTACTACTTTGTTCCCGTGTGTCCAGAAAACTTGCCTCAGCATTTAACCCAATAACTGTGGGAGTATCACAAGGCTGCTCTCTTCTTCTGGCCCTACAACTTACATTAGTAATCCTATATCCTCACTCCTCATCCAGTCTCTCTCTACGGCCTTCACCATTCACTTAACATATTAAGCCTCTCAATTTCGTTTGGCATTAACAAAGATGACCTCAAGAGTCTCCAGCACCAAACCCTCCTACCACTCCCTTCAGCCAACTAATGTCCCAGGCCCTGTTATAAGCTACAAGGTAGCCAATACTGCTATAGTATATGATAGCCACTAGTCTTGACTCTAAACATTAGTCTTGAATCCCACCTCACCTTGACGTTTATGTGCCTAGTCCACAAGAGGGTGTGGTTTAATTAAAAAAGGGGTGGCCTAAATTGCAACATTTTGCATCATAATTGCGCCACAATTATGGCATAAAATTCTCTCTCAAACTAAGCCAAACAATAGTTGGTATAGAGTTAGACTAAAGCATCTTGCCATGTAACCATTTCATCCAGAATTGCCAGCATCATAAATCTGGTGCAGGTCTAGACAACCTATCTAAGCTTACACCATCTACACACTTAATACATTTTTAACATTATTTTAGGTGGGCTGCTCTCCAACATTAGGTCCATGTGGTTCTTTCTTTGTGATAAGCTATCATAGCTTAAAAGGCTACTAAATTCTGGTGCACTTCAACCCTAGCAAGCCCTCCAGTGCTGCTTTAGAAAACTTGTCGAACTGTGTCCAGGAAGGGAAAATTCCCAACCTCTGAAAATAACTTAGGTGTTGTGAACCAGGTGGAGATGGCAGGCTGATCAGCAGAGTTACAAGTGGCATATCTCGAGTGGTGTAGGTGGAGGGGAAAGGGAGGGCTCCCTCTCAGTGAAGATTGCAGAGTGGACGGGGGCGAGAAATGGGGAGGAAGTAATTGATGAGGAACCTGTAGAGTATGGATTGGGAAAGTGTTGGTGGGGGGAGAGATGAAATAATATTGGCTGGAGTGGAACAAGCAAGCTGAAAATGGGGAGTGGAAGAAAAAGTGGCTGTGGGGACCAAGGACAGGGACTCATAAAACAGCACAGGCATTTTAGTGTGTTGGAGCACTGCACCTCTCCTGAACTTCCTGTTCAGTGTGTGTGTGACCTCATGCATGTTCACCTAGCCATTCTGTAGCCGGAGATGGAGAATAGTGGGGGAAGGAAAAAGCTCTTTGTCTGCAAGATCTCTCCTAAACTGCTTATGAGAGTAGTTTGGGGAGTACTTTGTAGACATAGCTGTGTGTGCACTATGGATTAAAATTAGTTGAGTTATTTATGTTTTTTTCAGGGTTTAGTGTCCCTTTAAGTTATCTTCTAAAAGGTTTCCAGTTGTATTGTGTATGTGTGTGCACAATTACGACTTATTGCTTCAGCCCAGTTTTAGTCTTGAAATACATCTACTGTTCAGTATGTACATTCATTTTTTTTCAACATATAACAAACCATCAATTTTACTATTATTTTTTAAATTTCTGCCTAGAGACAATTATTTTTTTTCTTGATTATTTAATTCTCATGCATATGTATATGTTTTGTTATGTGTTTTTTTTCTAAAAATAAAGAGTGTTTTGAGTCTAGTGCGACAGAACCATTTTGACCATCATGTGGCCTGTGTGAGTTATTCGTTCTCAAGTCATACTGATGACCCTTTGTAGATTAGAGAGAATTCATTTAACAAAGGGAAAAAAAATGTGTGAACATTTAGCATACAAAGACATAGAATGGTTAACAATAGACAAAAATGTTCACACTATAACAGTAACTGACAGAGTTTGACAAAAAGGATATCAATAAAATATTTTTCTACGTTTATGTCCTGTGAAATAGCTCCAAGGAAACACGATGTAATGTTTCAGCCAAATTTTATATTGTTCTCTGGTGGCAGCATAAATAACAGCATTGTGTAATCTTCGTAAAGAAGAAAAAACTGTAGAACAGTCACAGAGTTTAAGAACATTAAAGTTTCATTATGGTTACATTTCATGTGATACAACAATGAAGGAATGTAAAACAGATGTAAAAGATATTAGATCCGTCAGGTTGAAAAGTCAATTTTAATGTCAATAAGAACAGGATATTTTAGAGTGCATTGGGCAATGGATCGGTACAATAAAATGCTGATCTAGGAGAGGGGATCTCCATTAACAAAGATGTGAAGGGAATACCATTTCAGAGTGCCGCTTCAGGACACCAATGCTTTGCCTTCAAATGACTTGTATAGCCAATAATATACAATGTAGGAGCAGTTGATAATTCTGAAGATGCATTCAGGTTGATTGAGAGGTTCCATTGAGTTGCTTCTAGCGGAATGTATGGTGCCATTCACAGTGCCACTTCAGGGCACCAATGCTTTGCCTTTAAATTAACTTGTACAGCCAATAACATACAATGTAGGAGCAATTGATAATTCTGAAGATGCATTCAGGTTCATTGAGAAATTCTGTTGAGTTGCTTCTAGGGGAATGCATGGTGCCATATGGAGTCCCTATGGCTCAGTAATCATAGCCTGACAGAGTAGATAGATGAATGGATAGATAGATAACAGATGTGAGATATATCACCTTGTTAAATTATTTCCCCACCTCATTCACTGTTTTCCCTATGTTGTTGTGTTACAATCTTGAGTTGATTTTATGTGATGAACTTGACAAAGCAGTTGAAAATGTTACAGTGGACTAAAAAAACTACCTATGGTTAAAGAAAAAATAAATAAGTAAAATCTGAAAAGTTGTGAGAGCCTATATATTCACCACCTTGACTGTGAACCCCTTAATAAAGGTGTGGTCCAATTTCGGAAGTTACATAATTAGTTGAATAAGGTCCCCATGTGTGCAGTCAATGTGTCACATGATCAGTCACATGATGGGACCTGTTCTGAAAGAGCACCACTAATCAAGCGACATGAGGACCAAGAAGCTCTCCAAACAGGTCAGAGACAACTTTGTGGAAGGCTGGATTATAACTAAATATCCCAAATTTTGAACATTCCACGGAGCACCATTAAATTCATAAGAACAAAATGGAAAGAATATGGCACAACTAGAAACCTGACAACAGAAGGTCTCCCACTAAAACTCATAGACTGGACAAAGAGGGCATTAATTAGAGACTGAACATAGATACCAGCAATACCACTAATGGAGCTCCAAAGATCCATGGCAGAGATGGAAGCATCTGCCCATAAAACCACTAGGAGCCATACACCCACAGAGTAGGGCTTTATGGAAGAATGACCAGGAAAAAAAGGTATAGCCATACCAATATTATTACTAAGCAGCACCAATAAATGTCGAAGCACACCAATGTATGAAAAATGTGTCACTTTATTAATTCATGAAAAAAATTAAAGAACGATAAAAGATGTTGGTAACCTTACACAATGATGGAGGGGCAAACCGGGATCAGTACAATCTAGTCAAATGTTTCCATACATAGGTCATACAAAAATGTCAACTAAAGTGCAAGTGCAGGGTCAATATAAATAATATAGTACACAATCCAATAATGACATATGTGATGACTTACACACAACATGGGAAAGGCAGATTAAAGAAAGGAAGTCGAAGAAATTCCAACGAGATGTTAATGATTTTACAAACTAATCGTATGTATAAGTGGAAACAGGGGCCCAACAGACAACGAGAAAGGAGCACCTCAATATCATCATATACTTCCGGATAATGAAGTCGAGGCGGGATGGAGATATCCGACCTACATCACGAGGACAACAAACGCCATAAACGATAAGACAGAAGTGGCTCTATCAAGATCTAAGTGCAAATTTGATAATCAAGGAGACAAGAATTCCGGTGTGTTTTTTTAAAAGGCTGATGGTGGTGATATATTTGATACAGCAAACGTGAAGCCGTGGGCAACAGGAGGCACACTTGGTGTCGTTGAATTAACATTTCATAGTAATTGTGGTCCCCTCTCATCTACAGCGCACAAGATGATAAGTCATCTGGGCATGGTTACGCTCTAAGCTTTTCGATTCAGGGTGAATTAATGTCTATTCCATGTGATGCTCTCCTCAAATAAATATGGATGGAATACATATTTTAACTAGCCATCACTAGGATGTGTGGATCATGTACTTTTGAAAGTCTAAGCAAAATTTGTGGACACCGGGACCTAACATCTTTTATCCTCGCTTGGAAAAGACATGCTCATGTTTGACGGCTATATTTTATGGTGGTGATATATTTCATACAGCTGAGGCTGAAGCCAATGGGCATCCGAGTTCAGTATTTCGGAGGAGTTGTTGGATTTTGCTGATCAGATCATGTGTAAGAACCCATCTTTTATCCTTAATTTTTTGGGCGGCGTGTGCGTTTTCCTATGCTAATTTTTTTCCTGGGGCTGTGAGAGAGGAACGTGAAAGCCGTGGCCATCTTGTCCGAATTTTAGGCATCAAACGCATTCTCATTATCTGGTATTCCCCTCCCGTTTTCATTGAATCCCTCTGAAGTCTCACGACCCAAGCCAACATGGACAAACTACGTTATGTGGGTGCAGGTGGATTATCAGGATTCATATGTACGGGAGATATTTTTTTCCGTAAACCAACTGCGGTCAACAGTCTTTTACATGCCCAGTCTCACTCCTCATGTCCATCATCTGGGACACCGACCTATTGAGACCAGTTGATGGCCTCCACTTGGAAAATGACATGCTCATTGTGACCTGTGACGTTGAGTCACTATACACCTCGATTAGCCATCATGATGGGCTGAGAGCTGCCTCACAATTTTTACAAATGTCGTATATCCAGAGTGAGTATAGTACGTTTATTCTTAAGTTGTTGGATTTTGCTTTACATCACAACTTTTTTATGTTCAAGAATTCCTATTACCTACAGCTCCAGGGAACGGCGATGGGGCGGCGTGTGCGCCATCCTATGCTAACTTTTTCCTGGGGCTGTGAGAGAGGTCCATTTTCTTCATGGACCCAGTGAACCAGATTGAGAAGGTCCATTTATGGAATCGTTATATCGACGACATTCTCATTATCTGGTAGGGATCCCTTGAGGATTTACATACCTCCGTGACCACATTGAATCGGAATGACTTGAACATAAAACTCACGTACAAGACAGGCCGTACCAACATGGACTTTCTGGATGTTCAATTGCAGGTGGACACAGATGGATTCATATGTACGGATATTTTTCGTAAACCAACTGCGGTCAACAGTCTTTTACATGCCCAGTCCTCACATCCTCACTGTCTCATTGAGAGTATTCCGACAGGCCAATTCTTGAGACTTCGGAGATTATGTTCACGAGATGACACCTTTGAACTGTGGGCTAAGGAACTTACTAGGTTCCTAACTAGGGGATATTCACACTCCTCCCTGAGGAAAGGCTATATGAGAGCGAAGCACTCTCAAAGGACACCACTACTTCAACAGACCTCTCATAAAAAACAATCTAACATCTACAGTACTACAAGGTTTATAACATCTTTCAATTCGGGACACACTGAATTGACTTCCATTCTCGGGAGGTACTGGAATGTGCTACGTATGGATAAGACCCTTGAGAGATTACTGCCTCCACGTCCCTCTATCACGTATAGAAGGGAAAAGAATTTACGGGATAGGCTGGTACGCAGCCATTACGGTGGGACGGATCCGGAGAGACTGTTTGGCTCTAAGGGCCCCAAATGGGGGTGCAAACCCTGTGGGAGCTGTGTTGCGTGTGAAAACATACTAACCACCAACACCTTCACAGACTCTTTCGGACGCAGAACATTTAACATCACCCATAAGATAACATGCGGCACGACAGGTGTCATTTATGTGGCAAGCTGCCTGTGCGGGTTACTTTATGTCGGATTGACTTTGAAGACGGACGAGGGAGCATGTACTGGGCATAGTGGCGGCGAAGGACGAACAGGATGTTGCGCTTTTAAAAACGATTCCACGCCATTTCAAAACTCACCATGATTGCGAAAGAACGCAAGTAAAGGTAAGAGGCATTGACCGCATCTTGGTGGGGAAAAGGGGTGGAGACTGGAAACGGTTATTAGCACAGAAAGAATCCAGATGGATTTTCCGTCTTGATACAGTCTCACCCCGGGGTCTCAATGAACATTTGAGTTTTGTCCCATTTTTATGACTTTCTAGCTTTTCTCTTGATTGATATTGTTTCTTATGTGATTTATTTATTCATTATTATTATTATTATTGTTTCTTTGCTCTACTAGTACCATGGTTATCCTCATTCTTGTATTTTTGTGTTTAATGCTTTTATTGTTTTTAGCCTTTTTTGATTAGGTAAATTTCTATTTCTCTATTTGGCTCTTGTGATTCTGGTATGTCTTAATAATTTTCTTATGTATTTTATTTGCAGTCCGTCTGTGGGGTGTATTTCGACTGACGGTGACCCCTTTCCTTTACAGCATAGATCGATACAGGATTGACATGTGAGACAGCACGGCTCCGTTTTGTGTGCCCCCCTTCAATTTTTTTCACATTTTTCACTATTATTCACCCTCACATTTTTTCAATTTTTGTCACTGTTTTTCACTCTACACTTCATCTTTCCTTTTCCACATGTTTTTACACATATTCATGATTATTATATATCATATATCATATCATATTTTTCACACATTCCACTTTTTACTTTTATGGAACCTTTTTTCACTTACACCTTTTTTATTTTTTTATTTTTATTTTACATTACTTCACTTTTTGTTTCACTTTACCATCACTTTGATTTTTGTACGCTTTTTGTACGCTTCTTGGTTTAACGAAGATTTTATTCGCTATTTTGGCGATTATTCGTATAATACGACACTGCGCATGCGCTCCGCGGTGATATGCAGGCCGGACTTCAGGGTCCGGCCGTGTTTCCCACTGAACGCCAGTCCACTGTGATTCACTTTATACACTTAACTATTGGTATTATTGCATTGATTTGAGTGTTAGAATTTTGATATTATTTTTATTGATTTATAACTTGGGCTATACACATTTTGATCACCTGACCGGAAGTGCCGATGACGTCATTTGCGTTCCACGTTGGAACGCACGCCGGACTGCTTTGTATGGACATACTGTGAGCTCCAGGGCCACCTGTCTTTTATTACTAATTGGTTTTAACTTATGTGGGGCTATAAATAAGCGCTTAGCACAGAGTGAATTTACTCCCTGAGGAAGCGATAGTGAAACGTGCGTCAGGGCTGGAGGTGGCACTGGTCTGTATTATACCTTATACCCTATATATGTCATTATTGGATTGTGTACTATATTATTTATATTGACACTGCACTTGCACTTTAGTTGACATTTTTGTATGACCTATGTATAGAAACATTTGACTAGATTGTACTGATCCCGGTTTGCCCCTCCATCATTGTGTAAGGTTACCACCATCTTTTATCTTTCTTTAATTTTTTTCATGAATTAATAAAGTGACAAATTTTTCATACGTTGGTGTGCTTCGACATTTATTGGTGCTGTTAATGGGGCCCTAGTCACACCTTTTGATCTTCGTTTGTGTGCCCCCTACTTTTGTATTGGTGCAATATTGTTACTAATAGAATGTATTTATATAAAATGTACCATTTAGAAGATTTACCTATTTGTATATCCATTGTCCCCACACACATCAGTTAGGCCGTTGCCCCTAGTTATTGCCACCGCAGCCATGTAGTAGTGGTGGCCGGCTTATTCTTGTTCAAACCTGCTCTGAGGTAACTGCTGTATTGTGAACGCACATTACATGAGCATGCGGAGACACATTTTAGGGCACTTTCACATCTGGTCAGGATCCGTCCAAAACGCAGATTTTATAAATGGATCCTGCTACATAGAGATGAATTGATCTTGGAACAGGATCTATTTCTCTGTCGTTTCTCTGTGTTTTGGAAGTGCAGACAAAAATTCTACAACCCTAAGATGTGTCTGCGCATGCTCATTTTTAGAGTAGCTTCCTCTACTGAAAATGAAGTTGTCAAGGTTCAAGCGATTCACCGGCCGGGGGACATCAAGCACACACAGAGTTGGTGTACAATAGAGTCCAGGTTTCCCCTTCCTCAGTGTTTATTTATACACAAATACACAAACACAAAGCCAATCAAAGATTTATGATATAGGACACTGACCAATCAGTTTACAGATGACAGGGCATGATAGCCTCATGTCAGGACAGAACGAGCACAGCTGTAGTGATGGCGGGTGCAAACAAATCCTCAATAACTCCAGGCAAACAGAGTCTTCAATCCATAAATCCAAGAAAGAGGCACACACCAGGCTTGTGTATACGGTAGTGGATCTTTATTCCATTTAATTCCATATATATATATATTATATATATATATATATATAGTATACAGATGTGTCCACACTTAACTGATCACTTATCTCAACATGTCCTGAGATGTGTGTCACGAAGTGACTTTAACTAATTGGATAAATTGTAATACAATTTCAGACACCAGGTGCGCATGTTTTACTAGTTAATATCTGAATTTAAAGGGATTCTGTCACCACATTTACAATTAAGTTATTTATACTATGATTCATCTAGTCTATGGGTTTAATGGTTTGTATAGGGCATAACTGCTAACTGGTATCTAATCCTATCATGTGTGATACTGTCTGCTGAACTGTGTATCTAATCCTATTCTGGTGACAGTGTCTGCTAAACTACGTATCTAATCCTATCATGTGTGATACTGTCTGCTGAGCTGTGTATCTAATCCTATCATGTGTGATACTGTCTGCTGAGCTGTGTATCTAATCCTATTCTGGGTGACAGTGTCTGCTAAGCTGTGTATCTAATCCTATCATGTGTGATACTGTCTGCTGAGCTGTGTATCTAATCCTATCTGTGTGATACTGTCTGCTAAACTGTGTATCTAATCCTATCATGTGTGATACTGTCTGCTGATGTGTATCTAATCCTATCCTGTGTGATACTGTCTGCTGAGCTGTGTATCTAATCCTATCCTGTGTGATACTGTCTGCTGAGCTGTGTATCTAATCCTATCCTGTGTGATACTGTCTGCTGAGCTGTGTATCTAATCCTATCATGTGTGATACTGTCTGCTGAGCTGTGTATCTAATCCTATCCTGTGTGATACTGTCTGCTGAGCTGTGTATCTAATCCTGTGTGTATCCTGCTGAATCTAATCTATCCTGTGTGATACTGTCTGCTGAGCTGTGTATCTAATCCTATCCTGTGTGATACTGTCTGCTGAGCTGTGTATCTAATCCTATCCTGTGTGATACTGTCTGCTGAGCTGTGTATCTAATCCTATCCTGTGTGATACTGTCTGCTGAGCTGTGTATCTAATCCTATCCTGTGTGATACTGTCTGCTGAGCTGTGTATCTAATCCTATCCTGTGTGATACTGTCTGCTGAGCTGTGTATCTAATCCTATCCTGTGTGATACTGGTCTGCTGAGCTGTGTATCTAATCCTATCCTGTGTGATACTGTCTGCTGAGCTGTGTATCTAATCCTATCCTGTGTGATACTGTCTGCTGAGCTGTGTATCTAATCCTATCCTGTGTGATACTGTCTGCTGAGCTGTGTATCTAATCCTATCCTGTGTGATACTGTCTGCTGAGCTGTGTATCTAATCCTATCCTGTGTGATACTGTCTGCTGAGCTGTGTATCTAATCCTATCCTGTGTGATACTGTCTGCTGAGCTGTGTATCTAATCCTATCCTGTGTGATACTGTCTGCTGAGCTGTGTATCTAATCCTATCCTGTGTGATACTGTCTGCTAATGAGCTGTGTATCTAATCCTATCCTGTGTGATACTGTCTGCTGAGCTGTGTATCTAATCCTATCCTGTGTGATACTGTCTAATGAGCTGTGTATCTAATCTATCTATCCTGTGTGATTGTCTGCTGATCTGTGATGTGTATCTAATCCTATCCTGTGTGATGTGTGTGTATCTAATCCTATCCTGTGTGATACTGTCTGCTGAGCTGTGTATCTAATCCTATCCTGTGTGATACTGTCTGCTGAGCTGTGTATCTAATCCTATCCTGTGTGATACTGTCTGCTGAGCTGTGTATCTAATCCTATCCTGTGTGATACTGTCTAAGAGCTGTGTATCTAATCCTATCCTGTGTGATACTGTGCTGAGCTGTGTATCTAATCCTATCCTGTGTGATACTGTCTGCTGAGCTGTGTATCTAATCCTATCCTGTGTGATACTGTCTGCTGAGCTGTGTATCTAATCCTATCCTGTGTGATACTGTCTGCTGAGTGATCTGTGTATCTAATCCTGTGCTGTGTGATACTGTCTGCTGAGCTGTGTATCTAATCCTATCATGTGTGATACTGTCTGCTGAGCTGTGTATCTAATCCTATCCTGTGTGATACTGCCTGCTGAGCTGTGTATCTAATCCTATCCTGTGTGATACTGTCTGCTGAGCTGTGTATCTAAATCCTATATGTCTGTGTGTGATACTGTATCTGTGTCTGCTGAGCTGTGTATCTAATCCTATCCTGTGTGATACTGTCTGCTGAGCTGTGTATCTAATCCTATCCTGTGTGTGATACTGTCTGCTGAGCTGTGTATCTAATCCTATCCTGTGTGATACTGTCTGCTGAGCTGTGTATCTAATCCTATCCTGTGTGATACTGTCTGCTGAGCTGTGTATCTAATCCTATCCTGTGTGATACTGTCTGCTGAGCTGTGTATCTAATCCTATCCTGTGTGATACTGTCTGCTGAGCTGTGTATCTAATCCTATCCTGTGTGTGATACTGTCTGCTGAGCTGTGTATATCTAATCCTATCCTGTGTGATACTGTCTGCTGAGCTGTGTATCTAATCCTATCCTGTGTGTGATACTGTCTGCTGAGCTGTGTATCTAATCCTATCCTGTGTGATACTGTCTGCTGAGCTGTGTATCTAATCCTATCCTGTGTGATACTGGTCTGCTGAGCTGTGTATCTAATCCTATCCTGTGTGTGATACTGTCTAATGAGCTGTGTATCTAATCCTATCCTGTGTGATACTGTCTGCTGAGCTGTGTATCTAATCCTATCCTGTGTGATACTGTCTGCTGAGCTGTGTATCTAATCCTATCCTGTGTGTGATACTGTGTCTGCTGAGCTGTGTATCTAATCCTATCCTGTGTGATACTGTCTGCTGAGCTGTGTATCTAATCTATCCTGTGTGATACTGTCTGCTGAGCTGTGTATCTAATCCTATCCTGTGTGATACTGTCTAATGAGCTGTGTATCTAATCCTATCCTGTGTGATACTGTCTGCTGAGCTGTGTATCTAATCCTATCCTGTGTGATACTGTCTGCTGAGCTGTGTATCTAATCCTATCCTGTGTGATACTGTCTGCTGAGCTGTGTATCTAATCCTATCCTGTGTGATACTGTCTGCTGAGCTGTGTATCTATCCTATCCTGTGTGATACTGGTCTGCTGAGCTGTGTATCTAATCCTATCCTGTGTGATACTGTCTGCTGAGCTGTGTATCTAATCCTGTGTGATACTGTCTGCTGAGCTGTGTATCTAATCCTATCCTGTGTGATACTGTCTGCTGAGCTGTGTATCTAATCCTATCCTGTGTGATACTGTCTGCTGAGCTGTGTATCTAATCCTATCCTGTGTGATACTGTCTGCTGAGCTGTGTATCTAATCCTATCCTGTGTGATACTGTCTGCTGAGCTGTGTATCTAATCCTATCCTGTGTGATACTGTCTGCTGAGCTGTGTATCTAATCCTATCCTGTGTGATATACTGTCTGCTGAGCTGTGTATCTAATCCTATCCTGTGTGATACTGTCTGCTGAGCTGTGTATCTAATCCTAATCTAATCCTATCATGTGTGATACTGTCTGCTGAGCTGTGTATCTAATCCTATACTGTCTGTGTGTACTAATCCTATCCTGTGTGATCTCTGCTGAGCTGTGTATCTAATCTAATCGTGTGATACTGTCTGCTGAGCTGTGTATCTAATCCTATCCTGTGTGATACTGTCCTGAGCTGTTGTATCTAATCCTATCCTGTGTGATACTGTCTGCTGAGCTGTGTATCTAATCCTATCCTGTGTGATACTGTCTGCTGAGCTGTGTATCTAAT
>ONZH01024096.1:0-148810 GCA_900303285.1 Rhinella marina
ACGCGTACTGCTGTCTCTTTGCAATCGCCTCGGTGAACGACTGCTGCCATAATGAGTGGCGAGGAATAAGAGGAGGAGGAGCAGGAGCATCTGGAGCAGTAGATAATGACAGACAGCTCCCTTCGGCAGATGCTGCTGTTGCTGCTGCCGACTGGACCGCCACATCTGAGCCACGGTTCTCCCAGGCCACTTTGTGGTGACGCTGCATATGTTGGCGCAGGGCCGTGGTGCCAAAATTAGCACCCTGGCCACGCTTCACTTTCTGACCACAGATCATACATATAGCCATGTTCACCTCCTCAGGCGTCTTAACAAAAAAATTCCACACCGCCGAGTAGGCGATTTTACCACCAACACTCTTCACTGACTGAGTGGTACCTCCGCTGCCTGGCTGAGCCCCTGCGCCGCTCTTTTCAAGGCCGGAAAGAACCTGAGAAGAGTGCGGTCTACCCTGTGCCCGTTTGGCTCCCAACCTCGCACTGCTGCCACTCTGCTGACTAACGGCCACACTACCGACTTGCTGCCTGCACCACTGCCTGACGCACAAGCTGTCAGTCTCGTCTGCAGATGATGATAATGATGATGAAGCTCTTGCTTCACTCGGCTCCCAAGTGCGATTGGCTACATCATCATCAACTACAGTTTGCACGTCGCTAATGTCCTCTTCAACTGTCTCGGTGTACAAAGCCTGACCGCTCTCAACATCACCTCCCACTACACTCTCCTCATCAGTACTTGACTGTCTACTGGGAGGAGCGGATTTCAGCCCCACCTCTTGGCTTCCAAGTAGCTGCTGACTGTCCTCAAGTAGTTCGTCCTCGATGTATAGTGGCGCAGAGCCCATAGCATATAGTACTTCTCTGGCTGAGGGAACCGAAAAGGACAGAGGCAGGTTGAGGACAGGTGAGGGCATTGGAGCTGCTCCAGGCCCATGCCAACTAAGGGATGTGTCTGACGAACCCACCGACTCTTGGCTGGGGGTTTCAGATGTCATCTGGGAGGAAGTGGATGACCGAGTCAACCATTCAAGAACATCTGGGTTGGTGGTCAACACACGACCACTAGATGACACCGGTAGCTCTGGCCTCGCCGAGTGACCCTAATGCCACGTCCCCTTCCTCTGCTGAGACCTGTGCCTATTCCAGAAACATTTGTGCCACTGCCCCTCCCCTGTGAAAGGCCTGTCACCCCTATGACATACTGTTTGATAAAAAATTTAAAATAAAAGGAAATTAAGTATCCCCAAAAAAATATACTTTGCTCACTGCCTTCCACAACTGCTTAACTATTTCTTTAAGAAATACCGTCACCCACAGAGTGGGTTAACAATGGGTTGCTGAACTGCAGTACAATGGGTTACTGCACAGCACTGCACACTATATGACGTTTTTCTTTTTCTATGGCGACTGATGCGGCAAATAGTTATTTAAAATGAACAAACCCACAAACAAGTATTCACTGTTTTTTTGGCAATTTAACTTCACTGACTACGTTAGCACAATATCACGCTTTTCTGTTTGGATGGCGAATAACGCCGCAAATAGTTATTTAAAACTAACAACCCCACAAACACGGATTCAAAGTTTTTTTGGCAAGTCAACTTCACTGACTACGTTAGCATAATATCATGGTTTTCTGTTTGGATGGCGAATAACGCCGCACATAGTTATTTAAAACTAACAACCCCACAAACACGGATTCAAAGTTTTTTTGGCAAGTCAACTTCACTGACTACATTAGCGCAATATCACGCTTTTCTGTTTGGATGGCGAATAACGCCGCAAATAGTTATTTAAAACGAACAACCCCACAAACACGGATTCACAGTTTTTTTGGCAAGTCAACTTCACTGACTACGTTAGCACAAGATCACGCTTTTCTGTTTGGATGGCGAATAACGCCGCATATAGTTATTTAAAATGAACAAACCCACAAACACGGATACACTGTTTTTTTGGCAAGTCAACTTCACTGACTACGTTAGCACTATATCATGCTTTTCTGTTTGGATGGCGAATAACGCCGCAAATAGTTATTTAAAAGAACAACCCCACAAACACGGATTCACTGTTTTTTTGGCAATTCAACTACACTGAAGAATTTAGCACTATATGGCGCTTGTCTATTTGTATGGCAAATAACGCTGCAACTATTTCTTTCACATTTACAAGCTGCCAATCACAGATTATATATGTTTTTCCCCAAACACAACCCAAAAGATTTTTTTTTAAATGTTTTTTTTTTATTATTTTTTTATTTTTTTTATTTTAATTTTTTTTTTATATATACCCAAAAAAATGCTCTGACCCTCTTACTGCACTGCAAAAAGCGACACTAGTGGTGCTTCTTTGAATAAAGCACCCCAAAACAGCCTTTAGAACAGAGTGCAGTGCTGTATAACAGGCTAACCCCTAGGCCCACTCACTGCTGCTCAGTGTACCAGAATAGTGATTTCACTGCCTGATTTTCTGTCTAGAAATCGTCCTCTCCTATCCCTGCAATTCAGATTATCTATCCCTGATCTCCTCATTTCTTTTCTTTAGTTTTTCTTTCACTTGCCCTATCTCTCCTGACGTCTGTCTCTGGTCTAAAATCAATAGCAAATGGCGGATTCCAGCGCTGAAGGCTATTTATAGGGCTGTGACATCACAGGACCTGGCTGGCTGCATGTGATCGCATTGTGGGTGTTTAGTTCTTTGTCCCAAAAATCCTTCCCCCATGTCATGCTATGTGCTTGCGGCCATTTTAGTAAATAAAAAAAAAAGATTCGTTACTACGAATCGCCATGAAATTTGCTTTCGTTGTGAATCAAATTTTCCATGAAATTCGTAACGAATTCCACTTCGTCAGCTTCGATTCGCTCATCTCTAATGTTCATGATAATCATCTTAATTTAGGCTTCATGGGTATGAGTTTTGATACAGAGGTACATTTCTTGGATCTATCTCTGACTGGGGACGCTGTTAGTAATTGTATTTAGCCATTCATCTATAGAAAGCCCCAGTTTGGTAATACTATCCTGGATGCCAAGTCCAATCACCCTGTTCACATGTGTGTATGTGTCTGTCCCCCTATGTGTCTGTCCCTGTGTGTCTGTCTGTACGTCTGTATGTGTCTTTGTCTGTCCTTCCATGTGTCTGTCCCTGTGGGTGTGTCCCTGTCCGTCCCTGTCCGTGTGTGTGTCCCTGTCTCTGTGTGTGCCTGTCCCTTTGAGCCCCTGTCCCTGTGTGTGTCGGTCCCTGTGTGCGTCCCTCTGTGTGTGTCTGTCCCTTTGTGTGTCTGCCCCTGAGTCCCTAACCCTGTGTCTGTCATCGTCATCATGCCCATAGTGTTCCTATGTCTTGACGCAGCTGCATCAGGACGTTCTGTGGGGGAAAACAGAAGACGGAAGAGGAGGCAGCGCCACCAGCATAAAGTCCCGTGGAAGAGGCACAAGGAGGCACACTAAGGATGCAGGTAATACTAACACATGATCTACACTAGTGCTATCTGTGGTTATACATGGGACTGCAGGTAACACTACCACATGATCTTTACTCGTGTTATCTGTGGTTTTACATAGGACTGCAGGTAACACTACCACATGATCTACACTAGTGCTATCTGTGGTTTTATATAGGACTGCAGGTAACACTAATATATATCCCTGTGTGTATATATATATATATATATATATATATATATATATATATATACACAATATACAGTTACAATAATTGTACTTTATATTTGGGTGGGGGCCCAGTTCTGAGATTCGCTATGGAGCCCCTCGATTTCTATGTACGCCCCTGGTGTCAACCTACAGTGCCTTGCGAAAGTATTCGGCCCCCTGGAACTTTTCAACCTTTTGCCACATTTCAGGCTTCAAACAAAAAGATATAACATTTTAAATTTTTGGTGAAGAATCAACAACAAGTGGGTCACGATTGTGAAGTGGAATGAAATTTATTGGATCATTTAAACTTTTTTTTGCAATAATAAAACTGAAAAGTTGGGCGTGCAAAATTATTCGGCCCATTTACTTTCAGTTCAGAAAACTCACTCCAGAAGTTCAATGAGGATCTCTGAATGATCCAATGTTGTCCTAAATGACTGATGAAGATAAATAGAATCCACCTGTGTGTAATCAAGTCTCCGTATAAATGCACCTGCTCTGAGATAGTCTCAGGATTCTGTTTAAAGCACAGAGAGCATCATGAAGACCAAGGAACACACCAGGCAGGTCCGTGATACTGTTGTGGAGAAGTTTAAAGCCGGATTTGGATACCAAATGATTTCCCAAGCTTTAAACATCACAAGGAGCACTGTGCAAGCGATCATATTGAAATAGGAGTATTAGACCACTGCAAATCTACCAAGACCCGGCCGTCCCTCTAAACTTTCATCTCAAACAAGGAGAAGACTGATCAGAGATGCAGCCAAGAGGCCCATGATCACTCTGAATGAACTGCAGAGATCTACAGTTGAGGTGGGAGAGTCTGTCCATAGGACAACAATCAGTCGAACACTTCACAAATCTGGCCTTTATAGAAGAGTTGCAAGAAGAAAGCCATTTCTCAAAGATATCCATAAAAAGTCTCGTTTACAGTTTGCCACAAGCCACCTGGGAGACACACCAAACATGTGGAAGAAGGTGCTCTGGTCATATGAAACCAAAATCAAACTTTTTGGAAACATGGTGGTGGCAGCATCATGGTTTGGGCCTGCTTTTCATCAGCAGGGACAGGGAAGATGGTTAAAATTGATGGGAAGATGGATGAAGCCAAATACAGGACCATTCTGGATGAAAACCTGTTGGAGTCTGTAAAAGACCTGAGACTAGGACGGAGATTTATCTTCCAACAAGACAATGATCCCAAACATAAAGCAAAATCTACAATGGAATGGTTCAAAAATAAACGTATCCAGGTCTTAGAATGGCCAAGTCAAAGTCCAGACCTGAATCCAATTGAGAATAAGAAAGAGCTGAAAACTGCTGTTCACAAACGCTCTCCATCCAACCTCAAAGAGCTCGAGCTGTTTTGCAAGGCAGAATGGGCAAGAATTTCAGTCTCTAGACGTGCAAAACTGATAGAGACATACCCCAAGCAGCTTGCAGCTGTAATCGCAGCAAAAGGTGGCGCAACAAAGTATTAATGCAAGGGGGCCGAATAATTTTGCACGCCCCACTTTTCAGTTTTATTATTACAAAAAAAGTTTAAATAATCCAATAAATTTCGTTCACAATTGTGACACACTTGTTGTTGATTCTTCACCAAAAATTTAAAATGTTATATCTTTTTGTTTGAAGTCTGAAATGTGGCAAAAGGTTGAAAAGGGGGCCGAATACTTTCGCAAGGCACTGTATATTTCTAAAGGGAAGAATTTCAGTTATAATGATAAGAAAAATACATGAATTTCCATCAAATGTATTTTTGCATTAGCTAAATTCTTTTTTTCTTTGTTACTCCATAAAACGTTGCATTGTTTTGAATGGTTTGCTGCAGTATTTTGGGTGTTACAGCTGTCTTGAGTGAAAAGACTTGCTAAAAATACAAATGAAATAAAAAATACTTCTAGTTCTGAAGGCTCAAAGGGGGCTGAATGTTTATAGTTTAATTTATTTTTTGCACACATGCTGCCTTTCCAGCTGCAGCTTTAGGAGCCACAGAGAAAGCAAACTGTTTAGAGTAGGCAGGAATAATCCAAAATCTCTACAGGACTGGAGGAACACAATCTTTCTGGATATTGAAGCTTTAACCCCTAGATTCTGTACCTAAGTATTTCAATAAATAAAATTGTTCTTGGTAATACTATGTCTGTTTTTTTCCAGTTTATACAGTATAAGTATATAAAAGAGACAGTGCATGCTTGCTTGTGTACATTTTATAATGTTCTCGGTGTGTTTACTAGTTTCTAGACCTCTATATTCACTAAGGGCATTTTGGTACAGTTGATATGAGTCTAACTAGACCAGCTGATGACTTCCTCTGCTCCCAAATGAAGCAATGATGATGCTTTGGGAGAACCATCATTATGAGATTGCTTTTCCCATGTGTCGACATTTGATGACAGAAAGAATGAAGCATACGTTTCTGCCTTTGTGTGCACGTTTGGGCCGGGAAATGATACAATACAAACAATAAGAAAGAATGGAAGGCGGCACTCACCCAAGTCTTCTTCAAACTTCTATCTTTATTGTGCAGACTTACATAAGCGGGGTACGGGCGGACGCACCACCATGCACTCAGACCAGCAGAGACGGCCGTCGTTGGGCCAGAGGAAGCGCGGAAGCGCGAAACGGCCGTCGCTGCTGGTCTGAGTGTATGGTGGAGCGTCCGCCCGTACAATAAAGATAGAAGTTTGAAGAAGACTTGGGTGAGTGCCACCTTCCATTCTTTCTTATTGTTTGGATTCATGTGAAGACTGTTATCGGAGGACAGAGCACCATATTATGTCTATGAAGTTTGCCTAGTCGCCATCTTGTTTGATGCTACCTTCTCGGCTGTGATACGCAGTGCCATCCCAGAACACTTTTTCTACATGGTATTGGACTTTGGACTGGAAATGATACAGGCTCTCACAACTATGCTGATGCACATACTGTAGGTTGTTTGTACTGCAGAAATTAAAAATCAGAATTTCAAATAATCTATTCTTTCTTGCACATACGTAACATTTACGGGATGAGTGCATCAGACTGGATTGTTTTAATCTTTACAACTGAGCTATTCATCTTCAATATTAGCAGACCAGTATGTCTTTAAGGGGCAATATGATTGGAAAAGGATAAATGTAAAGAACAGAAGAAATCAACTAGTGACATTGTATGACATCCTCCCAAATTAATCCTAACAAATCAAAATGTATAAATGTTAAAAACTGCGAGTCCTCAGTAGTTGATACCCTTCAACTGCTGACTTAAAGGGGTTGTCCGAGTTATTTTTTTGTTCTTTATATGTTTCTAACTTGTCAGGTATAACAACTTTCACATATACTTTGTGTTTCTAAAGCTGCTGGTTTCTCAGAGTTGACTGAGTGTCACATGACCTGTGATGTCAGCTTATCTCCCTGGTCTGTGATGTTTCGTGCACAAGCCTCAGAGTTCAGATAACAGTCTGTACACAGACGTCACTGGCCACGCCCCCTTTCTTTGCCGGGCTGCTATCTGCTCTCTCCCTGGATTCCTTCAGATAAAACATTAACCCCTTCAGCCAGAACACACTGAGGGCTCAAAGCTTTACAACAAATAGTAGCTGCAACAGTGAGAGGAGACAAATGCTGGGCAAGGAGCTATAGAAGAATTGTATTGTACAAGAACAGGTAGGAAGAATTTCCTGTGTGTGTCAGCAGTGTCATTGTACAGCTGGGACTTGTAGTCCTACACATACAACATGCTGCCGAGTATTCTACCAGGCAGACATGTCACTCAGCTCTTGTATTCACTGCCTTTGCAGAGAAGGGGGAGGGGCTGAGATTGTTGTTATTGCATGTAAACAAAGGCCAGAAGAGAACCAGGGAAATGAGGAAATATAGATTTTTTTTTTGCCTAAAACTTGCTGAACTTAGTTATATATTGCTGCCCATCAGTGCTATATATTTTTTTTTCATAACTTGGACAACCCCTTTAACCCCTTCAAGCAACAGCCAGTTTGGACCAAATGCCAGAGCCCTATTTTTCAAATCTGACGTGTGTCAGTTTATCTGGTAATAACTTTGGAAGACTTTTATTTATCCAAGCCATTCTGAAACTGTTTTCTCGAGACACATCAAACTTCATGTTAGTGGTGAATTTTGAGTTGATAAGTTTAAGCTTTATGCATAAAAAAAATACAAAATTTGCAGAAGATTTGAAAAAATTAGCTATTTTCAAAATTAGAAATTCTCTGCTTTTAAGACGGATAGTGATACCTTATAAAATAGTTATTATTTTAGATTTACCATATGTCTACTTTATGTCTGCATCATTTTGTAAATGTAATTTTATTTTTTTAGGAAGTTAGAAGGCTTAAAAGTTTAAAAGCAAATTTTAAGTTATGAAGTCACTTTGTGGGGCGTACATAGTAGAAACCACCCATCAATGACCCAATTTTAGAAACTACAACCCTCCTGTTATTCAAAACTGATTTTACAAACTTTGTTAACCCTTTAGGTGTTCCACAAAAATTAAAGCAAAATGGAGAGACAATTTGAACATTTCATTTTTTTTTTCAATTTTTCCATTTTAATCAATTTTTCTTGTAACACAAGGGTTAACAGCCAAACAAACATCAATATTTTTTACCCTGATTCTGCAGTTTACAGAAACACACCATATGTGGTTGTAACACACGGCAGGGCTCAGAAATAAAGGAGCATAATATTGTTTTTGGAGGGCAGATTTTTTTGTTTTTCAGGTGAACAGTCAGAACAGTGCTATCCTTGTCCTTAATGCGGACAATAATAGGACATGTTCTACTCTTTTGCTGAACGGACATGGAAACGGAATGCACATGGACTAACTTCTGTTTTGTTTTGGGTTTTTTTGCCTATCCATTGAAATGGCTCCGTATACAGTCCGCAAAAAAAAAAAAATGAATGGACACGGAAAGAAAATACGTTGTGTGTATGAGCCCTAACTCATGTCTGATCAACAGCCCAGAACTTGCTCTAATGTGTAAACAGGAACCCAGTCTCTCCCCTGTGGCGGACTTCCTTTGAAGATATAAGGTCTCCCCTATCTAAAGGAACAGGAGTGCAGCAATAAAGAAGGTTAGTGTATACAGTGATTAGCTGCAGTTGTATCAATGTCCTGACTCACACTGTCTGTACTATGTGTGTGTGTGCTGACCTTCAAGTGTAGTTCTATGAGATGTACTGTAGTCTCACACTGGTCTCCCTGTCTCTTGCATGTAGTAGCTGACAGACGAGAGAGAGATGACAGGTCATAGAGGGCAAACAGACTCCAGCTACATCACATAGGAGAACATGGAGACAACTGTGGAAGTGCTCGTCTCTGCATATTGAACTGTATCGCCATCTTCAATTGTATTCCTTTTAATAAATTAGCAAAGATTTTTAATTTTGTCATTTTTTTTTAGCATAAAGCTGCAACATCAAAAATCAAAGTGAAAAGGCTTGAATATTTTCTGAAACCATTACATACTTCTATTTAAAGAGTGCTGCTAAAGATAATGGGGGAGATTTATCAAACCAGTGTAAAGTAAAACTGGTTTAGTTGCCCATAGCAACCAATCAGATTCCATCTTTCATTTTTCAAAGCTCCTTTGAAAAATGAAAGGTGGAATCTGATTGCTTGCTATGGGCAACTAAGCCTGTTCTACTTTACACCAGTTTGATAAATCTCCCCCAACGTTTCCACCTTATATAAGAGACCAAGAGTGCAGTGATATAGTAGGTAAGCCCGTATGATGATGCAGAGTTACAAAACCCTGTCTTACACTGACTCACACTGCCTGTTTACACACTGTCTGTGTGTTCACAATCACCAGTGTATCTCATAAGATGCAGCTTAAGGGCCCCATTCACACGACCGTGTGAATGGGGCCGTATCTATCCGCAAAAATGCGGGAATAGATGCGGCCACATTCACCTCTATGGGGCCGGGAGCCGCGGCACGGAGCTAGCTCCGTGCCGCTGCTCTTTTGAAGCATGTCCTATACTTGTCCGTGCGCACGGACAAGTATAGGTATTTTCAATGGGGCTGCACGGCGTGTATTCCGAGTGCTGCGGAACACACACCGGGCGGCCCCCGTATATTTGCGGGTCCGCAGTAATGCGGGCCCGCAAATATACGTTCGTGTGAATGGACCCTAACACTGCTCACTCCTGAGAGATGACTGGGATCAACATATCACAAACAAGAGGCAGGGGAGACAGACTGAAGCTGCATTACACTCGAATACATGTTGACTCTGCAGTGAGAGTTGGAGGACAGTAGTTCTGTATCACGGATATGAAACTTGCTGCCTTTAGATAGGAGTCAGAGCAGAGGCCTCTTTAAATAATAATTAAAGCAATTAGCATTTATCATGTAATACAAGGCAATAAAGGTAATACAAGGCACTTACTAAGGTATTGGGATTATTCCTTTGCTGAATGGATTCATTTTTCTATCAAATTATACATCGCTCATTTCGACGGTTACGACTACCCTATAAACCAGCAGCAGTGGTCATGCTTGCACATTATAGGAAAAATGTGTGACCTATGTGCACTCCCACAGTCTCGGCCACCAGAGAGGCTGGTCCTTTTTCCTATAGTGTGCAAGTATGAGCACCACTGTTAGATTGAAGCAAGCAAAGGAAACAATATTGACAATCACAGTACATTAGTAAGTGGCTTATATTAACTTTCTCTACATAAATAGATAAATGCCATTTGCTGAAGGGAGACAACCCCTTTAACGATTCTGTTCAGTTCAGTTCTGGTACAATGTAAGGCCTCATGCACACGACCATATGAAAAAAATGGATCCGCAGAAACGGATCTGCAGAAAATACGGATGACGTCCGTGTGCATTCCGTATTTTGCAGAACGGAACAGCTGGCCCCTAATAGAACAGTACTATCCTTGTCCGTAATGCGGACAATAATAGGACATGTTCTATTTTTTTGCGGAACGGAAATACGGACATACGGAAACGGAATGCACGCAGAGTACCTTCCGTTTTTTTTGCGGACCCATTGAAATGAATGGTTCCGCATACGGTCCGCAAAAAAAACGGAACGGACACGGAAAGAAAATACATTCATATGCATGAGCCCTTATGTGTATGTGTGTTGGATCATCAATTGACTTCTTTTGTTTTATTGTTTTATGCAAAGGAGTAGGGATGAGCGAACCGAACCGTAACAAACCAGATTCGTTACGAACTTTCCCAAAAGTTCGGTTCGTCACCGAACCGAATTTTGAGATAGTTTGTAACGAATCTGGTTAAAATAACGGTGACTCAAAATATACGCATATTTGAGAATGTTCACTAATTTGTACACGCATTTTATGAATTCATATGCATTAGCGTACGCATTAGTGTACATTATTAAGTAGCGTACCTTTGACAACGCTAGACTGTATGTTTGTTACTTGAGTAGGAATGTTCACAGACGCAGTGTATGCGTACGCTAATGCATACATATTCAGTTAAGTAGCGTACCTTTGACAACGCTAGACTGTATGTTCGTTACTTGAGTAGGAATGTTCGCAGACGCAGTGTATGAGTACGCTAATGCGTACATATTCAGTTAAGTAGCGTACCTTTGACAACGCTAGACTGTATGTTCGTTACTTGAGTAGGAATGTTCGCAGACGCAGTGTATGCGTACGCTAATGCGTACATATTCATTCAGTTAAGTAGCGTACCTTTGACAACGCTAGACTGTTCGTTATTTGTGTGGGAATGTTCGCATTAGCGTATGCATTAGTGTAGATTCTCAAATATGCGTATATTTTGCGTCGCCGTTGTTGAAGTCACTTGGATTTTTTCCACTTTTTTCATTGTAATAGCAACTGCAAGTACACGAAACTATACCCTATCAGACTCCCATTATTGTAGCAGCAATTATTCAGCCGTTATAGCAAGGTTTGTTTTAGGTTCGGTTCGTACGAATCTGAACTTCACGAAAGTTCGCCGAAGCGAAGCGAACCGAACTTTTCAAAAGTTCGCTCATCCCTACAAAGGAGTAGAATGAGTCAATAACCAATTACTGTGATTAACTGTGTGGGGTCATTTACTTTGCTCGGATGGAGTGATCAGCTTAACAGCAATTACTTGCAAAGTCAATATTTGCCTAGAAAATGAACTTTATCACCCAAAACACATTTCAACATCATTGCAGCCCTGCCTTAAAAGGACCAGCTAACATAGTTTCAGTGATTGCTCCATTAACACAGGTGTGGGTGTTGATGAGGACAGGGCTGGAGATCAATCTGTCATGATTAAGTAAGAATGACACCACTGGACACTTTAAAAGGAGGCTGGTGCTTGGCATCATTGTTTCTCTTCTATTAACCATGGTTATCTCTAAAGAAACATGTGCAGTCATCATTGCACTGCACAAAAATGGCCTAACAGGGAAGAGTATCGCAGCTAGAAAGATTGCACCTCAGTCAACAATCTATCGCATCATCAAGAACTTCAAGGAGAGAGGTTCCATTGTTGCCAAAAAGGCTCCAGGGCGCCCAAGAAAGACCAGCAAGCGCCAGGACCGTCTCTTAAAAGTGTTTCAGCTGCGGGATCGGGCTACCAGCAGTGCAGAGCTTGCTCAGGAATGGCAGCAGGCAGGTGTGAGTGCATCTGCACGCACTGTGAGGCGGAGACTCTTGGAGCAAGGCCTGGTCTCAAGGAGGGCAGCAAAGAAGCCACTTCTCTCCAGAAAAAAACATCAGGGACAGACTGATATTCTGCAAAAGGTATAGGGGGTGGACTGCTGAGGACTGGGGTAAAGTCATTTTCTCTGATGAATCCCCTTTTCTATTGTTTGGGACATCTGGAAAACAGCTTATTCGGAGAAGACGAGGTGAGCGCTACCACCAGTCTTGTCTCATGCCAACTGTAAAGCATCCTGAAACCATTCATGTGTGGGGTTGCTTCTCAGCCAAGGGAATCGGCTCTCTCACAGTCTTGCCTAAAAACACAGCCATGAATAAAGAATGGTACCAGAATGTCCTCCAAGAGCAACTTCTCCCAACCGTCCAAGAGCAGTTTGGCAATCAACAATGCCTTTTCCAGCATGATGGAGCACCTTGCCATAAAGCAAAGGTGATAACTAAATGGCTCAGGGAACAAAACATAGAGATTTTGGGTCCATGGCCTGGAAACTCCCCAGATCTTAATCCCATTGAGAACTTGTGGTCAATCATTAAGAGACGGGTGGACAAACAAAAACCTACAAATTCTGACAAAATGCAAGCATTGATTGTGCAAGAATGGACTGCTATCAGTCAGGATCTGGTCCAGAAGTTGATTGAGAGCATGCCAGGGAGAATTGCAGAGGTCCTGAAGAAGAAGGGTCAACACTGCAAATATTGACTTGCTGCATTAACTCATTCTAACTGTCAATATAAGCTTTTGTTACTCATAATATGATTGCAATTATATTTCTGTATGTGATAAAAACATCTGACAAACACACATAAAAACCAGAGGGCAACAGATCATGTGAAAATATAATATTTGTGTCATTCTCAAAACTTTTGGCCATGACTGTAGTTTGAGTTTGTTGGCCATGGAAACAAATTGATCTCCATAGGAGCTACAGACACCAAACAATGGGGGAACACATGTACAAAAGGTGTCATGTTTGCATGCCTGTAATTTTCTTTACAATTTAGAGAATTTTATTTATAAATATTTATGATTAAACGTGTTCTCTGGGAATTTGATATTGATGACCTATCCTCAGGATAGGTCATGAATATCAGATCAGTGGTGGTCCAACCACCCTGCCAATCTGCTACACTCAATGGAACTCCAGACAATTGTCCAAGAACAGTACATCGTATCGTGGCAGTGCTTAGTATCGCAGCTCATGTGACCGTTTTACGGTGACATCACTGGCCTAGGAAGAGGCCTAGGCTTTCATGGAATGCTATGCCTCTTCTAACAGCTAATGAGGGGGGAGGGGTTGGTCAGGAGTCAGACCCCTCCCGATCTGATATTGATAGGCTATCAGTATCAAATTCCCGGAGAACTCCTTTAATTCTAAATGCATGTTAATTATTTTTGGTAATGGCATTTAATACTTACAGAAATGCTGTACAGCAATTTCAATGCTACATTTGGAAATAAAAACATTATGCCTAAGGGACACCCCAGTCACTCCTTCTGTAAATATTAAGCATGTGCACATCTTAGATTTCAATGTTTAATATGTTTATGGGTATGTGTGTTTGCAGTACGGCCATTATTGATATTCTCTACTGAAACTAACCCTATTAGAAGAACAGCATGATGATTTCACCATTTCCCATTTGTCTTCATCTTTGCAGCTCTTTACTTTCTGCACTTTGCTTTATCTACCCCTCATTGTGGTCTGTAAGAAGGACAGAAAAGTACATTATTTGAATCACCGCAGACATGCAGGATGCTCTGTAATTGATTATCCTTCCATTACACTTCTACATGACTTTTTCTACACAATAAAATAAGATCCAGTTGCGCATTAGAAGCATCATCTTCATGGCTACAATTTAACTTAATTGATGAAGAATATGCACATTAATTCATGAGTGTATATAAGTCTATGTTGACAAGTGTTCGAAGGAAAATTTGTACTTAAAGTTTTCATTACACAATTAATATTTATTAGTTTATTGTGAAAAATGACAACAAAGCAAAGTAAGGCTAAATTCACTTCACCTTTGTGAACTATGTTTGGCATATGTGCCAGGAAAACTCCTACATAAGCAGTATGGGCCCATTTGCCCGGTTTATGCCATAAGTAGGTACTTTTTGCATTTGATAGGCAAGTATGCATGCCATACTTTTTATTTTTCTAGTAAACCATGCTATGCTATGCAGATGGATACAGTAATATAATACTTTTTTTTGTACACTGAAAGACTACACCACAATGATACAGTGTTACAGGCTTTCATCGAAGATGTGGTGGCCTGCGCTCTACTTTGGTCGGTATACATTTTAAATATTGTTCTTACTAGCTGAAGGACCCGGCTTCGCCCGGGTATATTTCATCTATTTCATTTAATGTTTGTGTGTGTATGTCGTTAAAAGATATCGAGAGTGACCTCTACAGTGCCCGCCCCTTTAACAGTGACCTCCACAGCAGCCTGCCCCTTAACAGTAACATCCACAGCGCCCTCCCCTTTAACTGTGACCTCCACAGCAGCTAGGGTGGCCACTGTCTTCATCCCAGAAAGCCAGACCTCACCGGCCATGCCCCAAACGTAAAGCCACGCCCCCGGTCCCCATGAAGCCACACCCCTAAACACGAGGTCATGCCCCTGGCTCCGTGAAGACATGGAGAATAAGCTGTCTGAGCTACTGAAAGGGTGGACATCCATGTGTCCGTCCAGACACTGCGCCGGACAGAGGACAGGGAGCCAGAAAACCGGACTGTCCAGCCTAAAACCGGACGTCTGGCCACCCTTACATCAGCCTGCCCCTAGAGTGGCCAGAGGTCTGGTTTTAGGCCGGACAGTCCAGTTTTCAGACTCCCTGTCCTCCTTCATGCGCAGGGCCTGGATGGACACAGGGATGTCCTTTTGAACAGCTCACTCTCAGACAGCAGCACTGTGGAGTCTGAGCATGAGCTGCAGGGAGAAAGTCACCCTCCCTCCAACCCCTGCAGCTGATAGAAGTTGATTTTTACCTTCATTTTTTCAATCCCTGTCGGCTGCAGAGTGGAAGGGGGCGTGGCCTGACCGAGTCGGGGGCGTGACTTAGCGGGCCTGGGGGTGGGGCTTTTAAGTCCTTCATTTGAGGGCTCCTGAATTACAGGTTGATGCCATGGTAATTTATGAGGAAACACAGTGGGTAGCAGTAGAAGAAAACATCTTTTATTACTACTGAACGGTAAATATGTGAAATTTACATTATATTAGATAATGATTGATGATGAGTTAGTCTAAAACATAAGTTATATTTATGGTAAACGAAATACCCCTTTAACAGTGTCATTCAAAGCGCTCTGCCCCTTTACGACAGACCTACAGCAGTGAAGGAAAATGGCTGGGTTGTTATGGAAACCTGGTGTGTGTGGAGACTAACTGCCTGTGAGCTTCTATTGGCTGGTAAGGGTCATGTGACCAGGCTTTTATTGGCTAATGCATTTTTTGGGAATATCTCAGGAACTGTACGTCCTGGAGAGCCGAGACCCGTTCTAAAACCTTCCCGGACACCTGATGTACCTGTGTGCCAAATTTAATGATTGTAGCTGCGACGGTGCGGATTCCTTTAGCGGACATACATACATACAATAGACACTCAGCTTTATATATTAGAATGGATGTTAATATTCAATATTCAGTTTTCCTGGCCCCAATATTAACTTATTCACTTTATCATCTCTATTGCGCCTGGAAAGTGGCATTAAAAAGTCGCAATCTATGTGTTTGCAATTTTTTAAATTGTCACATCTCACAATTTCTATGCCGCCCTAGCCACTTTTCAGAAACGAGGTGTGGACAATGGCCACAACAAATGTATCTTCATTTACAACAGTTTTCTGCCGCAAATGAGCTCCGAGCTGCCGTAGATTTCTGTATAGATGCCCTGACTGGTGAAGGATGCACCTAATTTATGATGATGACTGAGCCTAAATGAGGTGAATCCCCCAGCAGCGCAGGGGGTATCAAGACAGGTGCAGAAAGCTCCACCAAATGTTTATAATGGGTATTGCTGGCATGATACCTTATCTGCTGTAGTTAATTGTAGTAATTGTAGTGTCCCTCTTATTCTCTTTTTAAATACAGTGATCCCTCAAGATACAATGGCCTCAGGATACAATATTTTCAACATACAATGGTCTTTTCTGACCCATCATAAGTTGAAACTAGACTCAACATACAATTTCCCAGACTCAGATCCAACCAATCAACTTCTCTGGAAAAATATCTGTATTAGTTGCTAGTTTGCAGCTATTCCTGACTGTTATATGTAAGGACATGTTTTATCTGTTTTAATTATCTGCTTATTTTTCTTAAATCTTCATTTTCTCTCATCTTGGATGATATTTTGGGGCTTTGGAACCGATTACTCAACATACAATGGTTTTCCTGGAACCAATTAATATTGTATGTTGAGGGACCACTGTATATTTTATGAATTTTCTCAATAAAGTATTGTTTTTTTCATACTTTGGCCCAGTGCATTTTTGTGGGTTTGCTATATATCAGAAGGCTCAAGCCCAGTGTGAAGAGAGCCTTAGGGCTCCTTTAGGTGGGTCAAAGATTGGGGAAAGATGGTTGTTCAACTGTTCACTGTCTTTTGTAAGCATGCTGCCAATCACCCGACAAATGAGCAAATGCAAATTGGCAGGTTGATAGCATTTTTTTGGCAGCATTAAAATATTGTTATTTGCTCGTACCATATCCGGCTGCACTTACTCTACTCCAAGCAAGTGCAGGGTAGGAGCTCTATAGCATATTGTTCCTCTGCCTATACCCGCTCTGCATAAGCCTTACATAGCACATCTATGCCAGGGTTTAGGAGAGCAGCTCTGGTACAGGCAGGAGTAGCAATGCTCTGGCCTAAACAGCGCTCATGGCCAGGGCCGTATTAGCGACTAGGCACCGGGGGCACGGTGCCTAGGGTGGCAGGTTGCGGGGGGTGGCACCTGGCTGGAGTATATAACGATTTAAAAAAAAAAAAAACATCCTGGAATTTATATATATATATTTTTTTTAAATTTCCGCAGGGGGAGGGGGCATGCCGGTGCTAAACTTTTCCCTTTATAAGATGCAGTGCATCTTATAAAGGGAATACTAGCGAGCGCTTCCATAATGGAAGCGCTCACTAGCCTGCAGGAGGAGGGGGAGTGAAGCGCTGGTAGCGCTGTACAGTACTTACCCCTCCTCCTGCTTGCTCTTCCTGAGGCCGGCGCTGCTGTGTCCTGCCTGCCTGCAGCGTCAGGACGTACAGAGCACCCTCTGACCTGACGCTGCAGGAGGTCAGGTGACTTCAGCGCGGGCCCCTGGAAGAGGAGAGAGCGGGGACACAGCCAGGACCGGAGGTAAGTTTTGTTTTTTTTTCTTGTCTGATCTGAGGTCTGAAGTGGGGGCCAAAAAGGGATCTTAAAAGGTGGGGACAGAATGGGGGGGAATCTGAAAAGGTGGGGACAGAATGGGGGGGGGATCTGAAAAGGTGGGGACAGAATGTGGGGGGGATCTGAAAAGGTGGGACAGAATGGGGGGGGATCTGAAATGGGAATGGGGGCTGAGGGACAGAATGGGGGGGATCTGAAAATGGTGGGGACAGAATGGGGGGGATCTGAAAAGGTGGGGACAGAATGGGGGGGATCTGAAAAAGGTGGGGACAGAATGGGGGGGAATCTGAAAAGGTGGGGACAGAATGGGGGGGGATCTGAAAAGGTGGGGACAGAATAAGGGGGGGGATCTGAAATGGTGGGGACAGAATGGGGGGGGATCTGAAAAGGTGGGACAGAATGGGGGGGGATCTGAAAAGGTGGGGACAGAATGGGGGGGGATCTGAAAAGGTGGGGACAGAATGGGGGGGATCTGAAAAGGTGGGGACAGAATGGGGGGGATCTGGTCCTGAAAATGGTGGGGACAGAATGGGGGGGATCTGAAAAGTGGTGGGACAGAATGGGGGGGGATCTGAAATGGTGGGACAGAATGGGGGGGATCTGAAATGGTGGGGGGGGACAGAATGGGGGGGGATCTGAAATGGTGGGGACAGAATGGGGGGGGATCTGAAATGGTGGGACAGAATGGGGGGGTCTGAAATGCTGGGACAGAATGGGGGGGGATCTGAAATGGTGGCACAGAAATGGGGACCAGAAAGGGGGGTCTAAAATGGGGGCCAGAAAAGGGGTTCTGACATGGGGCCAGAAGGTAGGGGGGGTCTGACATGGGCCCCAGAAGGAGAGTTCCCCCGTCCCCCGTTTTCTGTGTGGTGCCAGTATTTTCAGGGGGGCTGTTTCTGTAGTATAGTATGGGGGGTGGGCAGGGTGAGATGTGGAGAAGGTGAGAGGATGATGGAAAAGTAGGAAAGTAAGATGTCTGTTTGTTGAACTCTTCAGAGACGAGGCACAGCTGAAAGAAGTCACCATGGTGGTCTGGTCTGACAGAAGAAGAGGAAAGAAAACGTCATCAGAGAAGAGAAGTCACTGGATGTAAGAGGTACATATGTGGCGCTGTATGACCCTGTATGCTCTGTAGTGCTGTATGAAATGTTTTCCAAATCTGTCTTTGAAGGGGTTGTCTTTTTTTTTGTACGAGCGCTGCTTTCTCTGCTCTGTTTACTGCTCTTCACTGCAAATTCTATGGCAAGCAGGTGAACAGAGCAGAGAAAGCAGCTCTCATATGAGCTCTGCTCTCTCTTCAAACAGCTGATCGTCAGGGTGCCGGAGGACCCCAGCCGATCTGATATTGATGACCTATAGTGAGGATAGGTCATTAGTAGTAAAAAGAGGACAACCCCTTTAACAGTAGGACTGGAGGGAAGGGATTAGGTTGACAATTTGGCATGGGGGGCATTTCAATATTTGCCTTGGGCATCAGAAAAGCTAGGTGCACCAGCGGCAGGTGGGGGGGGGTACAGACTGAGGGTAGTTGAGTGTATGGGGATGGTGGGGTAGTTGGGCGGGGGTTAATTGGCTTGGCAGAGGACCATTTTCAGTATCCAGGGGGTTTGGGGGAGGATAGGTCACTGTAATAAGTCCAGGAGGAGGCTACTATGGGGGGTGGGGTAACAAGGCTACTATGGGGTTGGGGGCTACTGAGGAGAGACTACTATGCTACTGTGGGGGGAGGAGGCTACTATGGGGGGTGGGGTAACGAGGAGGGGCTACTATGAGGTGGGGGGTGAGAAGAGGCTACTATGGGGGGTGGGGTAACGAGGAGAGGCTACTATGAGGTGGGGGGGTGAGAAGAGGCTACTATGGGGGGTGGGGGTAACGAGGCTACTATGGGGTGGGGGGGTTCTAAGGAGAGGCTACTATGCTACTGTGGGGGGAGGAGGCTACTATGGGATTGGTTGGACTGAGGAGAGGCTACTATGCTACTATTTGGGGGCGTGGGGGAATGGGTCACGTGGGGGGGGGCGTCATCACAGAGAGTGCCTAGGGCAGCATGAACCCTAAATACGGCCCTGCTCATGGCAGCTGTAGAGGAATCTGTACTCCTATACACAATTGGTGTATGAGAGTACAAAAAGTGCAATAGGCACCTGAACTCTTATCAGGAAGTTTCCGGACTTGCAGCATGGAGCACAGTAGGAGGGATGTGTAAAGGGTTGAGGGGTTTGGTTTGTAACATGTCATAGTTTATAAGGCCAAAAAAAAAATCTGTCCATCCAGTTCAGCCTGTTATCCTGCAAGGTGATCCAGAGGAAGGCAAAAAAACAGTGAGGTAGAGGCCAATTTTCTGCACTTTAGGGGAAGAAAATCCTTCCCGACTCCAATCAGGCAATTGGAATTACTCCCTGGATCAATGACACATCTCTAGTAACTATAACCTGTAATATTGGGAAGTTAAATATATTCCTGCCCAGCTCTTTACAGGTTAAGGCCTCATGAACATGACCGTATAAAAAAGCGGATCCGCAAAAACGGATCTGCTGAAAATATGGATGACGTCCGTGTGCATTCTGTATTTTGCGGAACGGAACAGCGTAATGCGGACAATAATAGGACATGTTCAATTCTTTTTTCAGAACGGAAATACGGACATACGGAAACGGAATTCACACATAGTAACTTACGTTTTTTTGCGGACCCATTGAAATGAATAGTTCCGCATACGGTCCGCAAAAATAACGTAACGGACATGGAAAGAAAATACGTTCATGTGCATGAGCCCTAACCCGATGACTGCTGTCCAAACAGGTGCAGTGTGATTAAAAGCTCACCTAGGCTGTGGTCAGAGAGAGAAGTATAGTGGGGAAGCAGAACTGTGTGAAGGCTGATCTCCTGGTGTAGGCTCTGTGCCAGGGTTTAATTTCCTCTCAGGCCAAGGGAAGCTAACCCTGCGACTGTCTGAACTAAAGGATGTATTAGCCACCCCGATGCTGCAAGCGATTGTCGGGATGGAAGCATTCCCTCCTGGCAGTCGCCAGACTATTACATGCAGCAATGTCCTCCGCAGCATGGGGAGGAGCGATCGCTATGCCATCACTCTTCCCCATGCAGGACAGTAGTGTGTCGGCAGCAGATTGTCATTACACAGCACAACCTGCTGTCAGCAAATCCATATCTTTCAGCATTATGAAATCTGAATTGCCCAATGAACAGGCAATCGGAGGCGGTATTAGACTGCAAAAATATGTCTGTCTAATATACTCTTAACCCGTAGTATACCAGCGTCGTACATGTACGGCGCTGGGAACTGAGTCTGTAATCCCAATACTGTACAGGGACAGCTCACTGATCGGGCGGGCACAGGAGCTTCGCCCGCCTGATCAGCTGAAGGGGTCCGGCAGTCACTGATAGCCGGACCCCTGCTGCATGCGCCGGCATCGGTGAAAACACTGATGCCAGCACATTAACCCTCGCACTGGCGTGGTCAGTTCTGACTGCGGCATGTGCAGTATCCTGATGGGTTCCGATGTCCGTCGAGTCCCCGCACTGCTGTGACAAAAGTTGAAGTCCCAGAGTGGGACAAAAAATAAAGTAAAAAAAAAGGTAAAAAAAAATAGTTTTACGAAATAAAAAATTAAAAGTTTCAAGTAAAAAAAAGCGTCCTTTTCCCAAAATAAAGTTAAAACAATTGTAAAAAATAGGGAAAGACAGAAAAGACATATTAGGTATCACCACATCCGTACCAACCGGCTCTATAAAAATATCACATGATCCACCCCGCCAGGTGAACGCTGTAAAAAAAAAAAAAGCGCCAAAACAGCCATTTTCTGGTCACCTTGCCTTACAAAAAGTGTAATACCAAGCATGCAGTAATACCAACGTCACCTCATCCTGCAAAAAATGAGCCCCCACATGAGACAATCAATTAAAAAATAAAAACCAATGGCACCCCTAAACCAATCCATCAAGAGCTGCTCTGCAAAAGCCATATGGTGCTCCTTCTGTTCTGAATCGTGTCATGTGCCCCCACAGCAGTTTACCACCATATATGAGGTGTTTCTGTATTCAGGAGAAAATGGGTAACAAATTATGCATTGCTTTTTCTCCTGTTACCTCTTGTGAAAATGAAAAATTTGGGGGTAAAGCAACATTTTATTGGAAGAAATGAAACTTTTCATTTTCACAGCCAAGTGTTTCCAAATAACATAAAACGCTTAGAGGGTCAAAGTGCTCAGTATCCCCCTTAATATATTCTTTAAGGGGTGTAGTTTCCAAAAAGTGGTCACTTTTGAGGTTTTCCATTGTAGGGGTCAGGGTCTCTTCAAATACAAAATGGCGCCTAAAAATCATTCGAGCAAAATCTGCCTCCAAAATCTATATGGTGCTCTTTCCTTCTGACCACTGCCACATGCCCATAGAACAGTTTACTGCCACATATGGGGTATTTCTGTAAATAGCAGAATCAGAGTAATATATATTGAGGTTTATTTTGCTGTAAACTCTTGCTGTTTTGCAAGAAAAAATTGATTAACATAAAAAATCTATCAAAATTCTTCTGGAACACCTCATGGGTTAACAATGTATGTAACATCAATTTTGAATAATTTGAGGGGAGTAGTTTCTGAAATGGGGTAATTTATGGGTGGTTTCCATTACGTAAGTCCCTCAAAATCACTTTATAACTGAATTGGTGCTATAAAAATGGTTTTGGAAATTTTGTTGAAAATTTGAAAAGTTGCTTCTAAACTTCTAAGCCCTCTAACGTCCTAAATAGAGATGAGCGAACGTGCTCGTAACGAGCACTGTACCGCTCAGCTCCCCTGCGTTCGCATGGACGCAGGCAGCCGCTTCCGTCCTCCTCACCCGACGGAAGCGGCTGCCTGCACCCATGCGAGCGCAGGGGAGCTGAGCGGTACAGTGCTCGTTACGAGCACGTTCGCTCATCTCTAGTCCTAAATAAAATAAAATTACTATTACAAAATTAAGCAGGCATATGGGCCATGTTAAGTAATAAATATTTTATGAGGTATCACTTTCTGTTTTAGTAGAGAAGCTATATTTTGTTTGCTGGACCTCAGTGTGTTCTGAAAATTAAGCTGCTGAGACTTCCTTTAAAAAAAACTATATGCTATGAGTCTCCCTTTGCTTGGACTAAAACTCCAACTGCTTAAATGAGCGTTGGAGTGCATTTATGGCTTCTGAGGAGTGCCCTTTTCAAATATGGTGCCTGTATGCTATGCAGGTATATGTATCAGAGTACCCAGACAACCTTACCAACATTTCACTTGGTAAAATCAGGACACAGAATTCCAGCCCCAGGGAATGCCCCAAACGCACCTGTAAACACCCACTTATGGGTGGGGTTTTTGTTAGCCTGGCCCATTTTTGGGCCAGGACAGCACAAGTATGCCAGGAGAAACCTGGAAGCAAGTCATGAGAATGCGACACAGTTTGCCACATTGATGATGTAATGTTTATGCTGAAACATGTAAGTTTCCTCACATAAGGCAATGTGATCTGGTATGTGTACCTATCCTTATATGTCCACAGGATTTATTTTGATACATAATGGTATTATATTTGTTTTAGCACATTTTATTGTTGGTATACATGTGTTTACTATTTCACAGCCAAATCCCATCTCTAAAATATGCGAGTGCAAGTTGCAGACAAATCACAAGTATTTCTGTGTCGTGCGACATTTGCGTGAAACGTGTGTAGCCCTACCCTAACTGTGGCATGCTGTATGAACAGTATTTTATTTTTTCACCTGTAACACTGCAGACTGAACAGCTATGATGTATAATTAAAGTAGGTTGAGTAAGGCCGGACTGTGTGCAAGCTTTAGAGGCCAGCATGATAAGTTTTGGAAGGAAGGGCCGGCCAGGAAGGGGTTAATAGCATTTAGAGGGGGTATGTTATTTGGGGTGGGGTTAGGGGCTTTATAAGGGTGGGTAGGGGAGGGGCTCGGAGCCATTTTAGTTTGGTAAAATCGTGAGCTGGCTGCGGTGCGTTTTACTCACGATTATGCAGGCTGTAGAGGACGTTCTGAGGCAGTTGCGGGCGGCGGAGGCCCGTGGTCCCGAGTGGCTACGGGAACAAGTTGCCGGCTTTTTGCAGGGGGAGGCGGCGGGGACAGCTACCCCGCAGCCATCTGGCAGACGGCCGCGGCAGGTGAGGCCGCCGGCGCGCCTTAGCCCTGAGGAAATCCCCATGGCCCGGCGCCGTGTTAGGAGCCCCTCCGGGGACCCTCCGCACTGGAGGGAGAGCAGCATGGCCAGGAGAACATCCTCCCGGTGTGGGAGGAATCTTTCAAGATGGCGGGGCCCGGTGCAGGAGGGGGCGGACACGCCCCCCTCCTCTGGTGCAAGCGGCACGGGATCTGGAGCTGGAGTGGTGGGTCCTTCATCTGGGGGGACGTCCGGAAGGCCCCCTCAGCGTGGGAGAGTGGTTGGCGGCGGCAGAGGGCATTTGGAGCACGTGTCTCTGCTATCCAACGGGCAGCAGGGTGCTGGCCTGGGGCACCAGGATGGTGCTGAAGATTCCAGGTCAGCGTCTGACGGGTCCAGCAGCATGGAGGCTGGGATTCAAGTCCTTGGAGGGTCTGAGGAGACGAGAAGAAGCGAAGTGGCAACATCTAGCGGTGGTTGGCAGGAATCAGGAAAAACGGCTGCGGGGTTCACAGCCAGGTGAGTCAGCATGGGGACCCCTTTTATCACTAGTTAATGGCCCGGGGGGTGGCGGGTGTAGTGGGGGTCAAAAGGATCTTATTGGGGGTCTGGGTCAGTTGTTATGTTCCTTGGCGGGTGTAGGTGTGGGCTCAGGAGCAGCTCTGTTACAGGTGCGGGGGTTGGGGAGCCAAAATTTAGGGGTATTAGGAAATGCGGCGCCTCGGTCTGGGGGTTGCTGTGTTGGTTCAAACGCAGGCGGGGGGAGGACGAGAGGCCCAGATTAGATGATGCGGCGAGAGGGGAGGTGTACGTCTGCTTCGAAGGGCGCATTTGAAGCAGGATGTACGGGAAAATATCTGGAAAGGGGAGTATGTAGAAATATTTTCTCTTCTCCCTTTGGAGCGGTTTAATTTGGATAGGAGCAAAAAAGAGGAGGGTAAAAAGGAGGAGGATGAGAAACGGCGGTATCGTTTGATACCACGCACTTTCTCTAATTGGTTGCAGGCCTTTGCCATATTGGCAAGTGTAATAGGGGAAAAGGCGCCGGAATGTTGTTCTGCGCTTTTTTGCTATATGGATGGGGTATAGGAGGGGTTGGGTGTCTCAGGTATGACGAGCAGTTTAGGCAGAGGAAAGCGGTCCGCCCGAATATCAGGTGGGTCCATAAAGACATAGGGTTGTGGATGAGAGTGATGGCGCCTGTGCGGTCGGGGCAGCCCTTTCAGGGGGACGCGGGAGGGTCGGGGCAGTCCAGTTTTGCAGCGGCATCCGCTAAAGGTCTCTGCTTTCTCTTTAACGAGGGGAACTGTCGGTTTGGCACGAAATGCAAATTTAAACACGAATGCTCATCGTGTGGAGGGAACCATGGTGCAAACCGATGTTTTAAGGGTGGGAAGCAGAGAGGGGGTGGGGATTCAGCTGCAAAAGGGTCTGACTCCAGTGGTACTGGAAAGGATGGAGGGGTATCTAAATAGGTATCCCAATGAGGAAGCGGCGCAGTTGTTGAGAGACGGTTTTAACCCTTTCGCGCCCGGAGCTTTTTTCTGTTACGCATTTTCGTTTTGCGCTCCCTGCCTTCAAACAGCCATAACTCTTTTATTTTTCTGTTCACATAGCTGTATAAGGGCTTGTTTTTTGCGGGACAAGTTGTACTTTCCAACGCCACCATTTAATATTGCATACGGTGTAGTGGGAAGCGGGAAAAAAATTCCAAACCGGGTGAAATTGCAAAGAAAACGCTATTCCGCTACAGTTCTACGGGTTTCTTATTTACAGCGTTCGATGTGCATTAAAACTGATCCGTTACTTTCATTCTACAATTCAGTACGAATCCGGCAATACCTAATATGTATAGTTTTTCTTGCGTTTTCATAGTGATAAAATAATTAGAAAGTTGCCCTTTTTTTTTTTTTTTTCCTTGTCAAATCTTGACCCCTATAACTTTTTGGTATTTATGTGTACAGAGCTGTATGGGGGCTCATTTTTTGCGGGACGATCTGAAGTTTTTATTGATACCATTCTGGGGTGTGTATGACTTTTTGATCACTTTTTATTTAATTTTTTTTAGAAAAAAAAGCGACAAAAAACGGCAAATCGCCATTTGGACGCTTTTTTCCGCCAGTAAGTACGGGCGTTTTAGGTCACGGTGATACCCATGATGTCTATATTTATTGTTATTTAGGTATTTATTTTTTACTTCTACGGAAAGGGGGGTGATTTGAACTTTTACATCTTTTTTATTTTTTTTTTAACATTTTTTTTAAATTTTTTTTTACTATTGGAAAGCTCAAATATGGGCTTATATATTGTGGCTTTTTTTTTCTTTATGAGCAATTATGGATTTTATAGACTCAGAAATCCATGAATTGCTCATTTCTTATCCTGGCCTGCCATCTAGTGGCCAGAATAAGAATTGCACTTTGAAAACTGTAATCCTCACCAGCGAGGATTACAGTTTTCATATGGTGTACAGACACCCCGATTGGCCACACGGGGTGTCTGTACACCACCCGGAAGCGAATGCTTCCGGGTTGAGACGCAACTAGATGCCGTGATCACGTGTGATCATGGCATCTAATCTCCGAGGAAGACGCCGCCGATGGCGGTAAGTAGCGGCAAGTCTCTGCTGTTAGAAACAGCAGAGACTTGTCGGCCATGACGCCCGCCGCACCCGCAAGCGGGCGCCATGTGCCCGCATCGCCCCAGCGCCGTACATGTACGGCGCTGGGCGCGAAGGGGTTAAATGGGGTTTTAGCATCCCATCGGCACTGTTGCCGGTGGGGAACGTTCGGAAAAATTTATGGTCGGCTTTAGAGCATCCAGAGGTAGTGGCGGAGAAGTTGGCTAAGGAGGTGTCGTTGGGAAGGATGGATGGTCCGTTTCGGGAGCCCCCGCTGGTTAATTTGGGGGTGTCACCTTTGGGTGTGGTTCCCAAGAAGGAGCCAAATAAATTTCGGCTCATTCATCATTTATCTTTCCCAAAAAGGGCGTCGGTCAATGACGGTATAGATTCTGAGCTTTGTTTGGTGGTTTACACCTCATTTGATGCGGCATTTGCATGGGTAAAAAAATTAAACCCGGGTACGTTAATGGCAAAAACAGATACTGAAGCTGCGTTTTGTCTTTTGCCGGTTAACCCAGATAGTTTACATTTGTTGGGATGTTTCTGGGACGGGGGGTATTACGTAGATAGATGTTTGCCGATGGGTTGCTCGTTATCATGCGCATACTTTGAGGCTTTTAGCACTTTTTTGGAATGGGTGGTCAAAGATGTGGCGGGGTGTTCGTCCATTATTCACTATTTGGACGATTTTTTATGTTTGGGTCCGGCGGATTCTCGGGTTTGTGCATTGTTGTTGTCGACGGTTCAGTCTATGTTTGCATGGTTTGGGGTTCCGTTAGCGGTAGATAAGACGGAGGGCCCTTCGACGGTTTTAAGTTTTTTGGGGATTGTGATAGATACAGTTAGGATGGAATGTCGGCTTCCGGAAGAAAAAGTTGTGGATCTAAGGGAGGCGGTGGGCAGGGCCTTGCAGGCCTCGAAGATTCGCTTGAGGGATTTGCAGTCTCTTTTGGGTAAACTGAACTTCGCTTGCAGAATAATCCCCATGGGGTGTATTTTTTGTCGGCGGTTGGCGTCTGCGACGGCTGGAATATCTGCCCCTCATCATTTCATTAGATTAGGGAAGGAATTGAAAGGGGACTTAGCAGTTTGGGCAGGGTTTTTGAGGGATTTTAATGGTAGGGCGGTGGTGATGGGTGAGGCTATGGACAATTTTGACTTTGAATTATTTTCAGATGCAGCAGGAGGTGTGGGTTTTGGTGTTTATTGTCACGGTCAGTGGAGTGCGGGGTGTTGGCCGGAGACCTGGGTTACTAAGGGTTGGGTGCGTAACTTAGCTTTGTTGGAATTGTTTCCCATAGTTTTAGCTGTGGTGTTGTGGGGCGACAAGTTTAGGGATAAGAAAATACGTTTTCATTGCGATAACTTGGGGGTGGTGCAGGCGATTAATGGTTTGACGGCATCGTCGCCTCTGGTTGTTAGGTTATTGCAGCATTTGGTTTTGTTATGTTTGTCGCTTAATGCGTGGATTGTGGTGGTGCATGTGCCAGGGGTGTCTAATTGTATTGCGGATGCTCTTTCTCGTTTGCAGTGGGAGCGGTTTTGACAATTGGCACCGGAGGCGGAGTTGGAAGGTTTGGTGTGTCCGGAGTCCTTGTGGGAGCTCTTGGAGGTACTGTAGAGGAGATGCTGCGAGAATCAATGAGTGAGGGTACTTGGCGCGCGTACGGTAAGGCGTGGGGTAGGTGGGAACAATGGTGTGGGGAACTGGGCGTGGCTGTTGATGATGGTGAGATCCCATTGTTGTTATTTTTGGGGGATGTTAAAGAACAGGGGTGGTCGGTTTCGCAGATAAATAGTTTTATTGCAGGTTTGGCATTTGGTTTTAAAGTAAGGGGTATGAGGGATGTGACGAAGATGTTTTTGGTTTGGCAGATTTTGAAAGGGTTGAGGCACCAGAAGCGGGCGGAGGATAGGAGACGACCTGTATCATTTGCATTGTTGGTGCAGTTAGGTGGACAGGTGGATTTGGTGTGTTGGTCGGTTAGCGAGGTTAGGCTGTTCAAGTTGGCATTCTCTTTAGATTTTTTTGGAGCGTTTCGGTTGGGGGAGCTGGTGTGCAGGAGTGTAGTATGCAGGGTTGGTATTTACGACGAGTATGTGGATGAGTATGGGGACAAGGTTGTGATTCGGGTTCGGGGATCGAAAATGGATGCGGAAGCTAAGGGGAGATGTGTGAGCCTTTTTGCTATTCCGGAGTGCCCCTTGTGCCCCGTCAGGTGTTTACAGAGTTATAGGGTTGGTGTTAAGGCAGGGAGCGGCCCCCTTCTTCGGCATGAATATGGGTCGTTTTTGTCGAGATTTCAGTTTGTTGGGGTTTTTAAAAAATGCATACGGGGTCTGGGTCTGGATCCGAAGGATTTCACGGGTCACTCGTTCCGAATTGGGGCAGCAACTGAGGCTGCTAGGTTGGGGTTAAGTGATGACATAATCAAAAGAATTGGTAGATGGGAATCAGTGAGATTCCGATCATATGTTCGTTTGGGAAGGTTGTGAGAATTGTTCGCTGGGGGTATTAACCTGCTTGTTTCTTGTTTATTGTTGTGTTTTTTAGGAGGTCCATCGGCTTTAGTTTGGATTCTTGGATATTCATTCGTGTTTTGGGGATCTTTGCGGGCAGATGTGCGGCCGAACTGGCGTCAGTTAGGTTTTGAGCGGGAGGATGCGGTTATACGGTGGCTAGGGACTCGAGGTATGTTGTGGGGTAGTGTGCTTAGGGAAGTTCATTGTTTTACCAGGTTGGATCGCCCCCCGGATATCTTAGTCCTGCACGTGGGGGGGAACGACTTGGGAGTTAGGCCGGTTAGGGAATTGATAAAAGATATTAAATTTTTGCGGTTATGGTCGTTGTTCCCAGGCATGATCACGGTGTGGTCAGATATAGTGCCGCGTAAGGTTTGGCGTGAGGCTCGTTTGGTGGAGCGTATCAATAAAGCTAGGATTAAGCTGAGCCGAGCAGTCGGGAAGTTTGTGGCTCGGAATGGTTTTGTGGTGGTGCGACATGGTGAATTGGAGGCAGGGACCGGAGGTTTTTGGAGATCGGATGGGATGCATCTCAATGCGGTTGGGATTGACATGTGGTCTTTGAGTCTTCAGAGTGGGGTTGAGAGGGCTTTAAGGTTGTGGAGGAACGCGCAAGCTTGAAGGTAGGGGTTCAAGCTGTGCGTTTGTGGCGGGGGGAGGTCCTGGACGCTGGTGTTATGGAACGATATTGGAATATGGGAGGGCCTCAATGGTGGGGCTGGACTCCCATAGGTGGGCAGTTGGTGGCTTGGAGAGGCGTCCATCGGCTGGTGTCTCCGAGCTGGTGTTCCGTGGCTGGAGGCAAGATGGAAGTGCCAGGTTGGTTAGTTTCCTTCGGCATGGTTAATTTATTGTTATTTATATTATGTTATGTATTTATTTAATAAACGGCTGCTGTGGCCGATTTAATCCGATCTTTTGACTGTGTGTGTTTATTTCCTGGGGAAAAGGGGGTAGGATTGGTGAGGTCAAGAGTAAAGGACAAAGAGGCCCTGAGTGAGTAGCCAATAACTTTATCATGTATGCAGTAGGCTTAACCAGTCTTTTAGGTACAATTTTGCACAGCCACTTCTCAAAAATCATTTAAAGGGTTTCTGTCACCAGTTTTTTCGGTATGAATCAGGCTGACATTAGAGATGTGCTAATGTCACCTGATTCCAAATATATATGTGTTTTATTTACTGGTGCCCCCATTTTTATATAAAATGAACTTTTATTTTATGCTAATAAGGCTTCTAGGTGCAAGGGGCGTTACCTCTGCTCCTAGAGGCTCTGTTGATTGACAGGACCAGGCAGAGAAGAAACACTCCATTCACCATAGCTTTCAAGGACCTTCAATGATGTCATGACCATGTGATCAGTCACATGGTTTAGGAGGAGACAGGCTATTTGTGTGATCCTAACCATGTGACTGATCACATGGTCATGACATCATTGAAGGTCCTTGAAAGCTATGGTGAATGGAGTGTTTCTTCTCTGCCTGGTCCTGTGTCAGTTTATATGGTAATAACTTTGGAACGCTTTTACTTATCCAGGCCATTCTGAGATTGTTTTCTCATCACATATTGTGCTTCACGGCAGTAGTAAATTTGTGGCAAAATATTTCATTTTTATTTATAAAAAATAGCAAATTTACAAAAAATTTGGAAAAATTAGCAAATTTCCAAATTTCAATTTCTCTACTTTCAAAATAAATAGTAATACCTCCAAAAATAGTTATTATTTTACATTCCCCATATGTCTACTTTATGTTGGCATCATTTTATAAATGTCATTTTACTTTTTTAGGACGTTAGAGGGCTTAGAAGTTTAGAAGCCATTTTTCAAATTTTCACCAAATTTTCCAAAACCATTTTTTTAAGCACCAGTTCAGATGTAAAGTGATTTTGAGTGGCTTACATAATGAAACCCCCCATAAATGACCCCATTTTAGAAACTACACCCCTCAAATTATAAAAAACTGCTGTTACAAACTTTGTTAACCCTTGAGGTGTTCCACAAGAATTAAAGGAAAATGGAGGTGAAATTTCAAAATTTCACTTTTTTGGTAGATTATTCATGTTAATAATTTTTTTCTTGCAACACAGCAAGGGTTAACAGCAAACTAAACCTCAATATACAGTACATTGCTCTGATTCTGCAGTTTACAGAAATACCCCACATGTGGTGGTAAACGTTTCTATGGGTTTGTGGCAGTGGTCAGAAGGAAAGGAGCGCCATACGGATTTTGTAGGCAGATTTTGCTAAAATAGTTTTTAGGCACCATTTTGTAATTCAGAGACCCTGACGTACCCCTACAGTGGAAACCCTCAAAAAGTGACCCCATTTTGGAAACTACACCCTTCAACGAATATATTAAGGGGGGTACTGGCCACTTTGACCCCTGAAGCGTTTTACGGAATTTGGAAACACTTGGCTGTGAAAATGAAAAGTTTCATTTCTTCCAATAAAATGTTGCTTTAGCCCCAATTTTTTTATTTGCATAAGGGGTAACAGGAGAAAAGCACCCCATAATTTGTTACCCATTTTCTCCTGAATACGGCAACACCCCATATGTGGTGGTAAACTGCTGTGGGGGCACATGGCAGGACTCAGAACAGAAGGAGTGCCATATGGATTTTACAACACAGATTTTGATGGATTGGTTTGCGGGAGCCATTGATTTTTATTTTTTTTTGAGCTATTGTCTTACGTAGGGGCTCATTTTTTGCAGGATGAGGTGAGGTTTTCATTGGTACCATTTTGGGGTAAATACGCCTTTTTGATCGCTTGGTATTACTCTTTTTGTGAGTCAAGGTGAAAAAAATAACTGTTTTGGCATAGTTTTTTTTAGCATTTTTTTTATAGCATTCACCTGCGGGGGCAAGTCATATGATATTTTTATAGAGCAGGTTGTTACGAACGCGGCGATACCCAATATGTCTAACATTTTTATTATTGTTAAGTTTTACACATTAGATGCATTTTAGAACAGAATTAAATCTTGTTTATGTGTTGCCATTTTCAGAGAGCCATATTTTTTTTATTTTTCGGGCGATTGTCTCAGGTAGGGTATCATTTTTGCAGGACAAGATGACGGTTTGATTGGTACCATTTTGGGTTAAATACACCTTTTTGATCGCCTGCTATTACACTTTTTGTGAGGGAAGAGGGAAAAAATGGCTATTTTGGCATAGTTTTTTTTTTTTTTTTTTACAGCATTCGCCTGGGGGGCCATCTCATGTAATATTTTTATAGAGCAGGTTGTTACGGACGTGGCGATATCCAATATGGCTAACATTTTTATTTTTGGAAAGTTTTACACATTAGATGCATTTTTGAACAGAATAAAATCTTTTTTTTTGTGTTGCTATTTTCTGAGAACCATATTATTTTTTATTTTTCGGGCGATTGTCTCAGGTAGGGTATCATTTTTGCAGGACAAGATGACGGTTTGATTGGTACCATTTTGGGTTAAATACACCTTTTTGATCGCGTTCTATTACACTTTTTGTGAGGGAAGAGGGAAAAAAATGGCTATTTTGGCATAGTTTTTTATTTTTTTTTTTACAGCATTCGCCTGGGGGGCCATCTCATGTAATATTTTTATAGAGCCAGTTGTTATGGACGCGGCGATACCCAATATGTGTATCATTTTTATTTTTGGAAAGTTTTACACATTAGATATATTTTTGTGTTGCCATTTTCTGAGAGACATATTTTTTTTATTTTTCAGGCGATTGTCTCAGTTAGGGTCTCATTTTTTGCGGGACAAGATGACGGTTTGATTGGTACCATTTTGGGGTACATACGCTTTTTTGATCGCCTGCTATTACACTTTTTGTAAGGGAAGGTGACCAAAAAATGTTTGTTTTGGCACAGTTTTTTTTTTTTTTACTGCGTTCACCTGGCGGGGTGGGTGACGTGATATTTTTATAGAGCCGGTCGATACGGACGTGGCGATACCTAATATGTATACCTTTCTTTTTTTACAATTTTTTTAAACTTTTTTTTTGGAAAATGGCGTTTTTTTTTTTTACTTTTATTATTATTATTTTTTTTTACTTTATTTTTTAACTTTATTTTCCACTTTATTTAACTTTTGGGGGTCTGATCCCCTTTACAATGCATTACAATACTTTTGTATTGTAATGCATTGGCTGTAAGTGTATTACTCAGTGTAATACACTTACAGCCTGCTTCCTGTGCGATCCAGGGGGCACAGGCTCGCAGGGGTAGTAGCCACGATGCCTAAGGAAGGCATCGGGCTGCTATCTAAGCCATCGGGTCCCCGTCACAGCAGCGCGGGGACGCGATGGCCCTGCTCGCCATCCTGAATAGATTGCGCACCATGCCGCACGCCTCATGTGCCGCGATCAGCACTGACCACGGCACATGAAGGGTTAATGCACCGGCATCTGTGTTTTCACCGATGCTGGCGCATTCAGCAGGGGTCCGGCTACTGGGCACAGCCGGACCCCCGCCGCTGGTCCGTCCGGGGGCTCCCTGACACCCCTTTTCTGCAGCGCCGTCTTTAGATTGGGGACTCGCGCCGCCTGCCGTCTAAAGACAGTGGGCGGTCGGCATCAGGTTAAGGTCAGCTTTGGGCCTCGTTGTCAATTTGAATACCAGAACACTAATTCAATACAAAGAAAGGAGTGAAAGAAACATTATGCCTAGAGTCACAGAAACATCTATTTTTGCTAAAAGTTTTCTTTTGCCTGAGATAATTTCAGTAAGAAAATCATGCATGTAGCAGAGCTGACACCGTTGTGGATGGGAGTACTATAGGTATAAATAAAAGGAAGTGGTATTGTTGTTTGTTGAAGCAGTAGAGGGTACTTACTGCTTAATCTATTTTATTTGACAGAGGTGGCTTAACAAGTCCTCAATTATGATAAAAATGAGCTTTTGTTATCAATAGACATTACGGGTACCAGCTGCAGCAAACACCTTTTCTGGAAAGAGACTTGAGGGAGCGTAGCCAGTATAACTAAGGATCAGACATACACTATATGGACCAAAGTGTCACACCTCTTAATCATTGAAGTGAGATGTGTAATTCAGTCCCATTGCCGCAGGTGTATAAAATCCAGCACCTAGCCATGCAGCCAGAAAGCCTCCCCAGAATAGTGAAAGCTCATTTAACTGTAAAGGAGGGAGGGTGACCAACTCCATATTAATGGCTTTGGATTTAGAATGGGATGTTACAAAAGCTTCAGTAGGCGCCCTAATACTTTTGTCTGTATAGTGTACCTTGTGGAAGCTCAACTATAATGTAACTATTATAAGATATATATATATATATATATATATATATATATATATATACGAAAAAAGACATCTGTCCATCCAGTTCGGCCTGTTATTCTACAAGTTGATCCAGAGGAAGGCAAAAAACCCCTATGAGGTAGAAGCCAATTTTCCCCACTTTTGGGGAAAAAATTCCTTCCCGACTCCAATCAGGCAATCAGAATAACTCCCTGGATCAACGACCCATCTCTAGTAGCTATAACCTGTAATATTTTTACACTTCAGGAATACATCCAGGCCCCTCTTGAACTCTTTTAGTGAATTCACGATCACCACCTCCTCAGGTAGAGAGTTCCATAGTCTCACTGCTCTTACCGTAAAGAATCCTCTTCTATGTTTGTGTACAAACCTTCTTTCCTTCAGAGGATGTCCCCTCGTCACAGTCACAGTCCTCGGGATAAATACATCATGGGAGAGATCTCTGTACTGACGCCTGATGTATTTATACATAGTTATTAGATCTCCCTTCAGTCGTCTTTTTTCTAAAGTGAATAACCCTAATTTTGATAATCTTTCTGGGTACTGTAGTCCACCCATTCCAGTTATTACTTTAGTTGCCCTCCTCTGAACCCTCTCCAGCTCTGCTATGTCTGCCTTGTTCACAGGAGCCCAGAACTGTACACAGTACTCCATGTGTGGTCTAGTGATTTGTAAAGTGGCAGTACTATGTTCTCATCACGGGCATCTATGCCCCTTTTGATGCAACCCATTATCTTATTGGCCTTGGCAGCAGCTATCTGACACTGGTTTCTGCAGCTTAGTTTGCTGTTTACTAAAATTCCTATGTCCTTTTCCATGTCAGTGTTACCCAGTGTTTTACCATTTAGTATGTACTGGTGACTTGCATTATTCATTCCTATGTGCATAACCTTACATTTATCAGTTAAACCTCATCTGCCACTTCTCTGCCCAAGCCATTACAAACATTGGCTACAAGCTTAGAATATACTGGGTTCTAACAACTGGACATCTCCAGTGCTTGATGCCATAAATGTGACTTTTTACACAAAACACCACCACATAAGCTTGCTTAATTGTCTGCAACAATTGGAGCCATTTCTACCTATAAGAGGATGATAAATGAGACAATATGCGCCAATTTGACATTTATAACTCACTAGCTGAAGGACCAGGCTTCGCCCGGGTATATTTCATCTATTTCATTTAATGTTTGTGTGTGTGTTGTTAAAAGATATCGAGAGTGACCTCTACAGTGCCCGCCCCTTAATAGAAACATCCACAGCGCCCTCCTCTTTAACTGTGACCTCCACAGCAGCTAGGGTGACCACTGTCTTCAGTCCAGAAAGCCGGACCCCACCGGCCATTCCCCCAAATGTGAAGCAGCGCCCCCGGTCCCCATGAAGCCACACCACTAAACATAAGGCCACGCCCCCTGGCTCTGTGAAGACTCGGAGGAGAAGCTGTCTGAGTGTGAGCTACTGAAAGGGTGGACATCCCTACGTTGTCCAGGCACAGCGCCGGACGAAGGACAGGGAGCCAGAAAACCGGACTGTCCAGCGTAAAACCGGACATCTGGCCACCCTAACATTAGCCTGCCCCTAGGGTGGCCAGAGGTCTGGTTTTAGGCTGGACAGTCTGGCTTTCAGACTCCCTGTCCACTGTCCGGCGCAGTGCCTGGACAGAAACAGGGATGTCCACCCTTTCAGTAGCTCATGCTCAGACAGCTTCTCCTCTGTGTCTTCATGGAACCAGGGGGCGTGGCCTCATGTTTAGGGGTGTGGCTTCATGGGCACCTGTGGCACGGCTTCACGTTGGGGGGAGGCTGGACAGTCTGGCTTTCAGACTCCCTGTCCTCTGTTATGCTCAGGGCCTGGATGGACACAGGGATGTCCTTTTGAACAGCTCACTCTCAGACAGCAGCACTGTGGAGTCTGAGCATGAGCTGCAAAGAGAAAGTCACCCTCCCTCCCCTGCAGCTGACAGAAGTTGATTTTTACCTTCATTTTTTCAATGCGGAGTGGAATGGGCGTGGCCTGACTAAGTCAGGGGCGTGACTTAGTGGGACCTGGGGGTGGGGCTTTTAAGTCCTTCATTTAAGGGTGGCCTGGATTACAGGTCGATGCCATAGTAATTTAGGAGGAAAGTGGGTAGCAGTGGAAGAAAACATCTTTTATTACTACTGAACAGTAAATATGTGAAATTTACATTATATGAGGTAATGATTGATGATGAGTTAGTCTAAAACATAAGTTTTATTTATGGTAACCGGAATACGCCTTTAACAGTGTCATCCACAGCGCTCTGCCCCTTTAAAGCAGACCTACCGCAGTGAACTGGCTAGGTTGTTATGGAAACCTGGTGTGTGTGGAGACTAACTGCCTGTAAGCTTCTATTGGCTGATAAGGGTCATGTGACCAGGCTTCTATTGGCTAATGAATTTTTTGGGAATATCTCAGGAACTGTACGTCCTGGAGAGCTGAGACCCATTCTAAAACCTTCCCGGACACCTAATGTACCTGTGTGCCAAATTTCGTGATTGTAGCTGCGACGGTGCGGATTCCTTTAGCGACATACACACACACATACACTCAGCTTTATATATTCGATTTCTGGAGTGATGCATTCTTTATGGTGAAAATAGTGGAGAATACAGTTGATATTAGAGATGAGCGAAATTTTCAAAAATTCGATTCGGTTGGTTCGCCAAATTTTCCGAAGCGATTCGATACTTATAAATTTGTGGTGAATTGAGTTAAAAAACGTCTACTTCCGGCCTGCAGAGAGCCTGTATAGTGGTGTAGAACACTGTGCCTTGCAGTAACACGCATAGGGAGTCTGCTGTGGTAGTGAAACAATACTGTGAGCCAGTATGACACGCAGATAACAGGCGTCGCTCTTAGAATCGCTGCACACTTTACGTATTTTGGCAGTTATGGTGCCAAAACTGACCAAATAACTAAAGTCTGAACTCAGCCTTACAGGTCAATATTAGCGCCCGCTAGAAAGAACCGTGCAGAGGTCCAAGATCCTACTAGAGCGCCAAAGAGCGCACTCCTTTTACACCAATTCACTGATTCCACATAGATTTCTACAGAACTTAATCTATTACACGCTTAAACTAGCAGAGCCCCCCCCACCAGACAGTGTGAAGATGGCAGTGACAGCAGCATCAGGAGACCACAGAGTGGCACGACGACAGTGTATAAGAGGCAGTGGCAGCAGCTATTGCATCAAGAGACCACAGAGTGGTACAACAACAGTGTAGAGGAGGCAGTGACAGCAGCTGTAGCATCAGGAGACCACAGAGTGGTATGACGACAGTATATAGGAGGCAGTGGCTGTAGCTGTAGCATTATGAGGCCACACAGTGGCACAACGGCAGACTGTGAAAGTGGCAGTAGCAGTAGAATTATGAGGCCAGAGAGTGGCACAACGACAGAGTGTGGAAGTGGCAGCCGTAGTAGCAGAATTACGAGGCCAAAGCGGCATGACGACAGAGAAGGGTAGGGAAAAGTTCTCATGACCATTAATGTCTGTGCCGGAGGAATTGATGTAGACCAAGTGTCAACCGTTGCCAAGTTTGACCTGCCTGTGACTGTAGAAGGTCTGATAGAGTGGCACGACGACAGTGTAGAAGAGGCAATGGCAGTAGCTGTAGCATTATGAGGCCACACAGTGGCACAACGACAGAGTGTGGAAGTGGCAGCAAAAACAGAGTGACTCAATGTAACGCCTCCCGGGGGTCCCAGACGGCGCACGCGTACTTACCGCTGCGGCCGGCGTTCTCGCTCTTTGCTGCCGTGATGTTTGTTGCTTGGTCAGTGTGAAGTCTTGTTCTCTTGCCCTGGGCTCCAGGTGCTGCATTTTATTAGGTCAGCTCCTTAATTGGTTCCTCCCCTTTCCTCCTGTCTGTAACTATATAAGTCCTCCTTGGACACTTACTCCTTGCCTGAGCGTTATAAGTCATCCTGACTTGCGAAGGTTCCCGTATTGCCTTAGTCCTGCTGTAGTGTGAACACCGCTCTAGTCCTGCTATAGAGTGAACACTGTCTTGGCCTGCTGAAGTGTGAACACTGCTCTAGTCCTGCTGTTGTTTGAACACTACTATCCAGTACCTGGCTTCCGTTCCTGGCTCCTGTTCCTGATTCCCGGCCCTGGCTGATCCTCTCCGGTCTGCTTCCAGTGCATTGCTGACTCCAGTCATCCTTCCACATCTCCTCCCTTGGTGTGTGTCTGTCCTGCGTATCTGTCTCTCTGGTGTTTTGCACCTTAGTACTCTGTCCGTCTGGCCAGCTGTCACGAGTATTGTCTCACCCCAAGAGGTAGCGACCTGGTGTACCTCCTCGGGAAAGCCTATCCCCACCATCAGGGGTACTGTGAAGAACGGGAGGTACACTTAGACAACGCCCTTAGGGGAAGACATTCTCAAAACACTCAGAATCTGACGTTTATATGAGGTCATGGCAGTACATGGTAATCAAAGATGTCAATATGGTATATGGTTAAAGGTATATTACAACATGAGGTTAACTCCAACAACAGGATGATCACATTATATTTTGGTAATATAAATGGTGGACCAGCAATTCTCTTTAGTCCCAATAATCTGGCAGGATTAGATCAATATTTTACATATTTTACATCTTTGATTACCATGTACTGCCATGACCTCATATAAACGTCAGATTCTGAGTGTTTTATACTTTAATGAAAACTTTATACTATGACGTTAGGATGTTTGCCATACCTGCTATCTTCCATCAATTTTCTTATTACAATTTGACATATTTTTGCCTTAAGATTGTTTTCCTTTTTACATTATATTGTGTTCTATAGTATTCGCTGATCTATTGGATCTTCCTGTACATAATCCTAATTTATGTATGTATATCTTATTTTACATCAGAGTCTGAAGAAGGCCAGTACGGCCGAAACGTCACTCCGGGTTTCTGTTCAAGACACGACCTCTAGATAACACCGGGAACTCAGGCCTCTCAAAGTTACCCCTGCTGCCACGCCCCCTTACTCTGCTGCGACCTGTGCCTGCGCCAGAAACATTTAGGCCTCTGCCGCTCCCCTGTGCAGGGTCTGTCACTTCTCTGTCTGACATGCTGTTAGATCAAATAAATAAAAAGGAAATTAAAATAGCTACAAAGGGCTGTAATTCTCCCACTTCAGCACCGAGCGAATAATACGTTTTTTTGCAACACTAATAGCTGCTACAACACTTTACTATATAGAACTTTGGGGCTGTACGCCTATTAAAACTCTTTTTCTTTAGAAAAATACACGCTGCAACGGGCTGTAATTGTCCCACTTCAGCACAGAGCAAATAATATGTTTTTTGGGCAACAGCAATAAATGCCAGTAGCTTTTAAAATATAGAACTTCGGCACTGTACGCCTACTAAAATTCTTTTTCTTGAGAATAATAAATGCTACAACGGACTGTAATTCTCCCACTTCAACACCGAGCGAATAATACGTTTTTTTGCAACACTAATAGCTGCTACAACACTTTACTATATAGAACTTTGGCACTGTACGCCTACTAAAACTCGTTTTCTTTAGAATAATACACGCTACAACGGGCTATAATTGTCCCACTTCAGGACCGAGTGAATAATACGTTTTTTTGCAACACTAATAGCTGCTACAACCAGGGCCGCTTCTGCTATGAGGCGAGATGAAGATCTCGCCTCAGGCGGCAGTTTTCTGTATTTTTGAGGGGCAGCATCCACACAGCAGTTAAACACTGCTGGTGGATGCCGCTTGGTGCTTTTTTTTAAGAAGCGCCGCCCCTCTCCCCCCCAAACTCCTCTGCTCCCCGCGCTCCTCCTCTCCTTCAGGCCGCAGCGCTCTGAATGGTGAAGCAGAGAGACTTCTCCCTGCTTCACCATTCAGCCTCAAGGCATGATCACGCTGCATGTGTGGGCGGAGCCTACAGCACGGGAATCTGCATAAGCTCCACCCACACAGCCTGCAGAGCAATCTCCAGGGAAGAGAGGACTACAGGACCGGGTAAGGTGAGTAGGTCCTCTACTGTGTTTTGTTTTGGTTTTTTTTTTAACACAGAGAGGGCACAGATGGCATGCAAAGGGGGCACAGTGGAGAGGGCATTAATAGTACAAAGGGGGCACAGAGAGGGCATTAATACTACAAAGGGGGCACAGTGGGCATTTCCACTTCAAATTGGGCACAGAGGAAAAGGCATTAATACTACAAAGGGCACAGTGGGCATTACTACGATAAAGTGGGTACAGTGGGCATTGTTACTGTAAGGTGGGCACAGTGGGCATTACTAGTACAAAGGGGGCACCGTGGGCATTAATACCATAAGGGGGGCACAGTGGGTATTACTACTACAAAGGGGGCATAAATGGCATTATTAGTACAAAGAGGGCACAGAGGGCATTACTACCATAAAGGGGCACAGAGGGCATTACTATTACAAAGGGCCACAGAGGGCATAACAACTATAAAGGGGTCACAAAGGGCATTACTATTATAAAGGGGCCACAGAGGACACTGCTACTATAAAGGGGGCACAGAGGGCATTGCTACTATAAAGGGGTCACAAAGGGCATTACTACTATAAAGGGGGCACAGAGGGCATTACTACTATAAAAGTGCACAGAGGGCATTACTACTATAAAAGGGTCAGAGAGGGCATTACTACTATAAAGGGGTCACAGAGGGCATTACTACTATAAAGGGGGCACAGAGGGCATTACTACTATAAAAGCGCACAGAGGGCATTACTACTATAAAGAGGTCACAGAGGACATTACTACTACAAAGGGCCACAGAGGGCATTACTACTATAAAGGGGGCACAGAAGGCTTTACTACTATGAAGGGGGCACAGAGGGATTTACTACTGTGAAGGGGGCACAATTGGCAGTACTACTGTGAAGGGGCACAGTGGTCAGTACTACTGTGAAGGGGGCACAGAGGGCATTACTACTATAACGGGGTCACAGAGGGCATTATTACTATAAAAGCGCACAGAGGACATTGCTAGTATAAAGGGGGCACAGAGGGCATTGCTACTATAAAGGGGGCATAAAGGGCATTACTACTATAAAAGCGCACAGAAGGCATTACTACTATAAAGGGGGCACTGAGGGCTTTACTACTGTGAAGGGGGCACAGAGGGCTTTACTACTGTGAAGGGAGCACAATTGGCAGTACTACTGTGAAAGGTCACAGTGGTCATTACTACTGTGAAGGGGGCACAATGGGCATTACTACTGTGAAGGGGGCCCAGAGTGCATTACTAATGTGAAGGGGCACAAAGAGGCCATAACTGCTGTGAGGGGGCACAAAGAGGGTATTTCCACTGTGAAAGGGACACAAATGTGTCTGCCCCTGTGTGTGTCTGTCTCTGTCCCTGTGTCTGTCACCATCACCATTCCCACAGTGTTCCTATGTCTTGACACAGCTGCTTCAGGGCGTTCTGTGCGGGGCAAGAAGAAGAAGGAAGAAGAGGCAGGGCCACTAGCATGGAGTCCGTGGGAGAGACACAGGGAGGCACACTAAGGACACAGGTAACACTACCACATGATCTGCACAAGTGTTATCTGTGGAGTTACATAGGACTGCAGGTAACACTACTGCATTTTTTTGTACTCAGATAGCCATCACTGTGCTATCTGTGCTGTTACATAGGACTGCAGGTAACATCTACTACATTATCTGTACTCAGAGCGTTATCACTGTGTTAACTCTAGTGTTACATAGGACTGCAGGTGATATCAATAACATTACCTGTACTTGTACCGTCCCAGATCTGGCAGGACAGACTTCGGAGTTCGGTGGATACTTGCCTTTCATACTATATTTTAATGGGAAAGGGCCACAATTCAAATTTTTGCCTCAGGCAGCGGAAGAGCTAGAATCGGCCCTGGCTACAACACTTTACTATGTAGAACTTTGGTGCTGTACGCCTACTAAAACTCTTTTTCTTTAGAATAATACACGCTACAACGGGCTGTAATTGTCCCACTTCAGCACAGAGCAAATAATATGTTTTTTGGGCAACAGCAATAAAGGCCAGTAGCTTTTAAAATATAGAACTTTGGTGCTGTACGCGTACTAAAACTCTTTTTCTTGAGAATAATACACGCTACAACGGACTGTAATTCTCCCACTTCAACACCGAGCGAATAATACGTTTCTTTGCAACACTAATAGCTGCTACAACACTTTACTATATAGAACTTTGGCGCTGTATGCCTACTAAAACTTTTTTTTAACAATAAAACACGATACAAAGGGGTGCCATTGTCCCACTTCACCACCGCTAATAAGCCCCAACATTAAAACCACAAAAAAAGTGCTGTACTAAATGTAACTACAGCGCAAAAGGGTTAACAAAACCCCAATAACCAGAATTACACAGGCAAACCTGACATGAGCAGCTGTAGCATGGCAATTTTGAATCCCAGTCACTGAAACCAAGGTGTAATACCATTTTTCCTATTACCCTGTGGTTGCACTTTCCAGATCTCACACTGTCTCTAAACACCCCAATAGAAGCCTGTTCTGCTTCAATACATCACTCCCTATCCTTTCCCTACACTTCTATTCAGCAATTTGTACTTTTGATGAGGTTTTGTAACACTTGCCCTAGCGCCTGCAAACGTCTCTCCCTGCACTGAGTTGACTGTAGAATGAGAGAATCTAAAATGGCTGACAGTATTTATAGGGCTGTGACATCACAGGGCTTGCTGGCTGCTGATTGGCTGCAAGCATGGCATTGTGGGTGATCCCTCCCTCCCTCATGTTCCTTTCTCCATGTCCAAACACGTGCAGCCGCCATTTTAGTGGGGGGAAAAAAAAAAGATTCGTCACCACGAATCGTCAGGAAATTCTAAATCCGTGCGAATCGAATAATTCCTGAAATTCGGATCGAATTGCACTTCATCAGATTCGATTCGTTCATCTCTAGTTGATATATTTGGTGCAAATCAAAATGCCATTCTTCTTGGCGTACTTTACGCCATAATTCTGCCGTAACATGCTTTGCCAACTAGTCTATCTTGCTGTTTAACGTGTTTGAACTTTGACTTGGTGCATACCTTGCTCTTATCTGTTTCTGTTAGACACTAGACTTTTTACTTAGGAACATGGTCCGGTGATTCCGTCCAGAAAAGTCAATGCCCTTTCTGGGATGTTTACAACCAAATTGCCTCAAAGAAAAGTTAAAGACAAATACAGTGAAAACTCTGAAAAATACCCCTTTTTTGCAATGATCTACAGGATAAGTATCCGATTTTTAGGGGTCTGGATGTTGAGACACCCACAGATGACAAGAACATGGTGATGACATGAATGGAACAATGATTGCACATGCATGCTGCCACTCCATTCATCTCTATTAGATGGGCAGAAATAGCAGAGCTTTGTACTTAGCTTTTCTTTGGCATCACCACAGAATTGAATGGCGTGGCAGTATGTATGGCATCTGTCACCCCGTTCACTCTGGGGATTCCAGGACCAGCTCCTCTTTAAAGCTACTTCCACCAAAATATAAATGCAATGAATGAACTGTAATGTCTTATCACAGTGTGGCTACTAGTTAACTAGTTATTACTAATAACCCATGACTTCCTCCTATGTATCCTTTACTGTTGCCTTTTAAATAACAGATGCTTTGTCAAACTGAAACTGGAATATTGGATTCATTATATAACATGCCTTTTCTGAGAAGCACTGTCTTGCAGCATTCCGTGATGCAATGGGAACATCCTGTAACTGACAAGAAGAAACTGGTTAACATTTCCTATGGTTTAAACCTGTTCATTACATTACTTACGGACAGAAAATATTTGAAAAAAGATAAAACAGTATTTAGAGCTAATATTTAAGATGCTTTACAGTTGTAAAATATTATTCCCATCTTGTAAAGCGAAGAAAGATCACTAAAACAAATAGGAAAATAGAATAGAGCAAATAGAGTAAAACATCACTAAACCTTGAAATCTAATATATAAAGCCGAGTGTATGTGTGTGTGTGTGTATGTCCGCTAAAGGAATCCGCACCGCTGCAGCTACAATCACAAAATTTGGCACACATGTACATCAGGTGTCCGGGAAGGTTTTAGAACAGTTTTCAGCTCTCCAGGACGTACTGTCACTGAGATATTCCCAAAAAATGCATTAGCCAATAGTAGCCTGGTCACATGACCCTTATCAGCCAATAGAAGTTCATAGGCAGTCTCCACACACCAGGTTTCTATGACAACCTAGCCAGTTCACTGCTGTAGGTCTACATTAAAGAGGCAGAGCACTGTAGATGACAATGGTAAAGGGATATTTCGGTTACCATAAATATAACTTATGTTTTAGACTAATTCATCATCAATCATTACCTCATATAATGTAAATTTCACATATTTACTATTCAGTAGTAATAAAAGATGCTTTCTTCCACTGCTACCCACCTTCCTCCTAAATTACTATGGCATCGACCTGTAATTTAGGCCACCGTCAAAAGAAAGATTTAAAAGCCCCACCCCCAGGTCCCACTAAGTCACTCCCCTGACTCAGTCAGGCCACGCCCCTTCCATGCCACATTTGACCGGCATTAAAAATATAGGTAAAAATCACCTTCTTTCAGCTGCTGGGGTGGGGGGAGGGTGACTTTCTCCCTGCAGCTCATTGCTCAGACTGCACAGTGCTGCTGAGTGAGCTGTTCAAAAGGACATCCCTGTGTCCATCCAGGCCCTGCGCATGACAGAGGACAGAGAGTCTGAAAGCTAGACTGTCCAGCCTAAAACAAGACCTCTGGCCACCCTAGGGGCAGGCTGATGTTAGGGTGGCCAGATGTCCAGCTTTAGGCTGGACAGTCCAGTTTTCTGGCTACCTGTTCTCCGTCCGACGCAGTGCCTGGACAAACACAGGGATGTCCACTCTTTCAGTAGTTCACACTCAGACAGCTTCTCCTCCTTGTCTTCACGGAGCCAGTGGGGCGTGGCCTCATGTTTAGTGGTGTGTCTTCATGGGAACTAGGGGTGCTGTTTCATGTTTGGTGGAATGGCCGGTGAGGTCTGGCTTTCTGGCATGAAGACAGTGGCCACTCTAGCTGCTGTAGAGGTCACTGTTAAAGGCGTGGGCTGCTGTAGAGGTCACTGTTAAAGGGGCGGGCTGCTGTAGAGGTCACTGTTAAAGGGGCGGGCAGCTGTAGAGGTCACTGTTAAAGGGGTGGGCTGCTGTAGAGATCACTGTTAAAGGGTCGGGCTGCTGTAGAGGTCACTGTTAAAGGGGCGGGCAGCTGTAGAGGTCACTGTTAAAGGGGCGGGCTGCTGTAGAGGCCACTGTTAAAGGGGCGGGCTGCTGTAGAGGTCACTGTTAAAGGGGCGGGCTGCTGTAGAGGTCACTGTTAAAGGGGCGGGCAGCTGTAGAGGTCACTGTTAAAGGGGTGGGCCGCTGTAGAGGTCACTGTTAAAGGGGCGGGCCGATGTAGAGGTGACTGTTAAAGGGGTGGGCAGCTGTAGAGGTCACTTTTAAAGGGACGGGCTGCTGTAGAGATTACAGTTAAAGGGGCGGCCTGCTGTAAAGGTCACTGTTAAAGGGACGGGCTGCTGTAGAGGTCACTGTTAAAGGGGTGGGCTGCTGTAGAGGTCACTGTTAAAGGGGCAGGTTGCTGTAGAGGTCACTGTTAAAGGGGTGGGCCGATGTAGAGGTCACTGTTAAAGGGGCGGGCAGCTGTAGAGGTCACTGTTAAAGTGGCGGGCTGCTATAGAGGTCAATGTTAAAGGGGCGGCCTGCTGTAAAGGTCACTGTTAAAGGGACGGGCTGCTGTAGAGGTCACTGTTAAAGGGGCGGGCTGCTGTAGAGGTCACTGTTAAAGGGGCGGGCTGCTGTAGAGGTCACTGTTAAAGGGGAGGGCCGCTGTAGAGGTCACTGTTAAAGGGGCAGGCTGCTGTAGAGGTCACTGTTAAAGGGGAGGGCCGCTGTAGAGGTCACTGTTAAAGGGGCGGGCCGCTGTAGAGGTCACTGTTAAAAGGGCTGGCCGCTGTAGAGGTCACTGTTAAAGGGGCGGGTTGCTGTAGAGGTCACTGTTAAAGGGGCAGGCACTGTAGAGGACACATAGAAACATAGAAGATTGATGGCAGAAAAAGACCACCTGGTCCATCTAGTCTGCCCTTTTATTATTCCTTTATTGTTATCTTAGGATAGATACATGTTTATCCCAGGCATTTTTAACCCCTTCAACCCCGGGCCTGTTTTCACCTTCCTGACCAGGCAATTTTTTCCAAATCTGACATGTGTCACTTTATGTGGTAATAACTTTGGAACGCTTTTCCTTATCCAAGCCATTCTGAGAGTGTTTTCTCGTCACATATTGTTATTCGCAACAGTAGTAAATTTGTGGCAAAATGTTTCATTTTTATTTATACAAAAATACCAAATTTACAAAAAATTTGGAAAAATTAGCAAATTTCCAAATTTCTATTTATCTACTTTCAAAATACATAGTAATACCTTCAAAAATAGTTATTATTTTACATTCCGGATATGTCTGGAATGTATTCTCGATATCTTTTAACGACACACACACAAACAGTAAATGAAATAAATTAAATATACCCGGGCGAAGCCGGGTCCTTCAGCTAGTGAATGATAAAAGTGAAAATAGTCGCCTCCCTGTTTGTCAGTCTGCAGAATTTTCTTCATGATGCAAACACAAATAGTGGAAATCCTGCAGAGAATACAGTGGTTAACCCCTTGGCGCATTTGGACATAACTGTACGTCCAAAATGCCAGTAAGTTGCGGCATTTGGACGTACAGTTACGTCCAAACTGCTTACCGGCACTGTGACACTATAAAGTGTCACAGCCCCGGAGTCTCCACTCTCCCGGAGAGCAGAGACCTTGGGGAAGCCAGCAAGGGACCAATCAGAGTGGTCCCTTGCCGGCAAGCACTCCGATTGGTTAGTCTCTGCAGACTAACCAATCCGTGCGCTCCATTTTAAAAAAAAGCCGGTTTCAGGCTGTGATCTCCATGCTGGAGATCACAACCTAAAAACAGGCATGAAGATGCCCCGGGGGTAAGTGAAAGTGAGCCCCAAAAGCCTCCGTTGCCCCCCATGCCCCCATGCCTCCGTTGCCCACCCCCTTCTGCGCTTTGTATTGTGATGGCAGCGGCTCAGGATCGGAGCCGCTGCCATCTGCAGAGAGTGTGAGCTGTAATTACAGCTCACACTCTGCTGCTACAGCTGAAATCTGAATTTCAGCTGTTTAACCCCATAGATGCTGCGGTCAGTAGCCGCCCGCAGCATCCATGGGGTTAAGAGGGAGGGAGCACCCTCTCTCTGCCATCGGGCCACTGCTGCTGCAGTGGCAGCGGCCCGATGGTTACCATGGCAACCAGACGCTTTACAAAAGCGTCCTGGCTGCCATGTACCTAAGGCTGATTAGACCCTCAGGGTCTGATCAGCCTTAGTGTAGCACTGATACAGTGCATTGCAATAGATGACTATTGCAATGCACTGTATAGCCATCATGCCCACTGGATCTTCAAGATCCAAATGGGTCTTGATAAATTTAAAAAAAATGTAAAAAGAAAGTTAAAAAAAAAAGTGTAAAAAAGTAAAAAAAATAAAGTTTAAAAAAAGTTTAAAAAAGTGCCCCTTTTCCCCAAATGAAGTAAAAAAAAAAAAGTACGCATATTAAGTATCGCTGCGTCCGTATCGACCAGCTCTATAAAAGAATCACATGGTCCACCCCACCAGGTGTACGCAAAATTTTTTTTAAAAAAAAAGCTATACCAAAGCAGCCATTTTTTGTCACCTTGCCTCACAAAAAGTGTAATAACAGGCGATTAAAAAGGCTTATTTACCCCAAAATGGTACCAATCAAACCGTCATCTCGTCCCGCAAAAAATGAGCCCCTACCTGAGACAATCGCCCAAAAAATAAAAAAACTACAGCTCTCCGACTATGGAGACACTAAAACATGATTTTGTTTTGTTTCAAAAATGATATTATTGTGTAAAACTTAAATAAATAAAAAAAAAGTATACATGTTAGGTATCGCCACGTCCGTAAGAACCTGCTCTACAAAAATATCGCATGATGTCTCCCTTCAGGTGACCACCGTAAAAAATAAACAATAAAAACTGTCTACAAAAAGCCATTTCCATCACAAAAAATGTAATACCAAGCGATCAAAAAAGCGTATGCCCCCAATCTAACCGTCATCTTATCCCGCAAAAAATGAGCCCCTACCTGAGACAATCGTCCAAAAAATTAAAAAAACTACAGCTCTCTGACTATGGAGACACTAAAACATAATTTTTTTTTGTGCTTCAAAAATATTGTGTAAAACTTAAATAAATAAAAAAGTATACATATTAGATATTGCCGCGTCCGTAACGACCTGCTCCATAAAAATATCACACGATCTAACCTGTGAGATGAATGTTGTAAATAACAAAAAATAAAAACAATGCCAAAACTGCTAGTTTTTGTTACCTTGCCTCACAAAAAGTGTAATATAAAGCTACCAAAAATCGTATGTACCCTAAAATAGTACTAACAAAACTGCCAACTTATCCCGTAGTTTCCAAAATGGGGTCAGTTTTTCGGAGTTCCCTACTCTAGGGGTGCATCAAATGTGACATGGCAATTTAAAATTTTTCCAGTGAAATCTGCCCTGGCGTTCCTTTCCTTCTGCGCCCTGCCGTGTGCCTGTACAGCAGTTATATAGTTGATTTATATGGAAAATCTAACCAAAAAGTGAAATTCGGAAATTTTGGCTACATTTTCCTTTAATTCTTAGTGTAACACCTAAAGGGTTAATAACGTTTGTAAAATCAGTTTTGAATACCTTGAGGGGTGTAGTTTCTAAAATGGGGTCATTTTTGGGTGGTTTCTATGATGGAAGCCTCACAAAGTGACTTCAGACCTGAACTGGTCCTTAAAAAGTGGGTTTTGGAAATTTTGTGAAAAATTTCAAGATTTGCTTTTAAATTTCTAAGCCTTCTAACGTCCCCAAAAAAAAAAAATGTAATTTTCAAAATGATCCAAACCTGAAGTAGACACATAGGGAATGTAAAGTAATAACTATTTTTGGAGGTATTACTATGTATTTTAAAAGTAGAGAAATTGACATTTGGAAATTTGCAAATTTTTCTACATTTTTTGTAAATTTGTTTTTTTTTTATAAATAAGAATGAAATGTTTTGACTCAAATTTATCACCACATCAAGTGAGACATGTCAGATTTGCTAAAAATGGCCTGGTCTTTAAGGTCAAAACAACCTGCAGCGTCAAGGGGTTAATCTCCTGCTGATCTATCCCTCCTTTGGCTAATGGCTGACTGAGGGGACTGATCTTTACAATGGGGAAGGGGAAGGTGCCCAGCCTCATACTGGCATTACCATCAGGGCCGAATTAATCAAGTCACCAGCTTGATTTACCTGGTTTCTGAAGCCGGACCTTTCTAGCAGAACGCTATCATATATTAGAAATAAAACTGGCACATCTATATTTTTATTTACAAATCCCTCTTCCGCCCCCAGCAGCACTGATCTGGCGTCCTTTTTGAAAGGGGAGGAGTGCTAGGGCTGCACGGAAGTGAGAGAAAGAGGTGAGGACTATTGGGGTCATTTATCAAACTGGTGTAAAGTAGAACTGGCTTTGTTGCCCACAGCAACCAAACAGATACAACCTTTCATTTTTGACAGCTCTTTTGGAAAATAAAAGGTGGAATCTGGTTGCTATGGGCAACAAAGCCAGTTCTACTTTACACCAGTTTGATAAATGACCCCATATGTCTCTATCTGCAGTTAGAAGTGAGCGGCAGCACTGATTGGTGGAACGCCAGGTTTGGGCACTGCTAAGGCCATGCTGCTACTATATGCTGACTTGCACGGAGCCTGGGGAGGAGTTCTTATAGTGAGAAGGACCCAGAGCATAACCATGACGCACACAGCAGACACGCTGAGGCAGAGCAGCAGGGGCCAGCAGGAGGCGGAGTCAGTACAGAGCCGCTCACCCAAGATGGAGGATCCTTCAAACTCCTATGGGTGTGGCTGCTGTATCTGTGCTCTGCAGACACAAAGAGGTCTTCAACAAAATGAATGATGTCAGGAATACAGAGAAGGATCCTGTGACCATGCTACAGGTGAAAACTAATAGTCCTCCAGTGTGTATAGCACAACAGGTGCAATCTGTCCCAGCAGGCTCTGGCTGAAATTCACTAACCCACAAGCATACATAATTCCTGTTATACATGCTTGGAACACAAACTAACTTACTAACACTCATTTACTGACACACACAACTTAGGCCTCGTCCACATTTCCATGTCAGTGACACGACCGTGAAAAAAAGCGTACGTGTTTCATCTGTGAAGCTGTCTGTGAAGGATCCGTGTGTCCGTTTTTACCATCCGTGTGGAATCCGTAATTCACTGACGTTGCTCAGCTGAAAATTAATTTCCAAAGAATCTCCTATTAGTCATCAGTGAAAAACGGATGCATCACGGACACAAGATGGATGTGTTTCAGTGATTTTCATGGATCCATAGACTTCAATGGGCGTGCTTGGTCCGCATCACGGATCAAAGTAGTGCATGTTTCAGTGTATTTTTTACTGACCCATGGTCAGTAAACAAATACTAAAATGTGAACAGATACATTTCAATCAATGGGTACGTGTGCTGTCCGTGAAAAATGTGGACAGCACACATCAGTGAAAAACGGAAATGTAGACGAGGCCTTACTGAAACTTTACTATGAGACTGAATGACACACTAACTACTGACAAAGACTTTACTGACATATACACTTCTTGATGCACACACACAATTACTGACATATATACACTTACTGATACACACACGATTACTGACATATATACACTGTGTGTGTGCATCAGAAAGTGTATATATGTCAGTAATCGTGTGTGTATCAGTAAGTGTATATATGTCAGTAATTGTGTGTGTGCATCAGAAAATTACTGACATATATACACTTAGGCCCCATTCACAGGACCGTGTGAATGGGGCCGTATCTATCCGCAAAAATGCAGGAATAGATGCGGCCCCATTCACCTCTATGGGGCCGGGAGCCGCGGCACGGAGCTAGCTCCGTGCCACGGCTCTTTTGAAGCATGTCCTATACTTGTCCGTGTGCACGGACAAGTATAGGCATTTTCAATGGGGCCAGACGGCGTGTATTCCGAGCGCTGCGTGTGAATGGGGCCTTAGGGGTTGTTCACATATCAGTTATTTGATCAGTTATTGTGAGCCAAAACCAGGTGCGGGTCAAAAACACCAAACAGGTGCAGATCTTTTCATTATACCTGATCTCTGTTTAGTGTCCACTCCTGGTTTTGGCTGACAATAACTGATGGAAATAACTGATCAAATAACTGATATGTGAACAAACCCTTATGCCCCTTTCACACGAGCGGGAGACTCGCATGTCTCCCGCAACGCATCTACAGGGCTGGACTCGGCACTGACAGGGATCGCATATAATGCTCTGCAATCCCTGTCCGTGCCGAGTCCAGCCCTGTAGATGCGTTGCGGGAGACATGCGAGTCTCCTGCTCGTGTGAAAGGGGCATTACTGATACACACACACAATTACTGACATATACACACTTTCTGATGCACACACACAATTACTGACATATATACACACGATTACTGACATATATACACTTACTGATGCACACACACACAATTACTGACATATACACTTACTGATGCACACACACACACACGTACTGACATATACACACTTACTGATGCACACACATGATTACTGACATATACACTTACCGATGCACACACACACAAGTACTGACATATACACACTTACTGATGCACACGATTACTGACATATATACACTTACTGATGCACACGATTACTGACATATATATATATATATATACTTACTGATGCGCACGATTACTGACATATATACACTTACTAATACACACACGATTACTGACATATATACACTTACTGATGCACACACACAAGTACTGACATATACACACTTACTGATGCACACACACGATTACTGACCTATATATACTTACTGATGCGCACACACAATTACTGACCTATATATACTTACTGATGCGCACACGATTACTGACATATATACACTTACCGTTGCACACACACAGTTAGGCCTTGTTCACACATAAGTTTTTTGATCAGTTATTTTCATCAGTTATTGTGAGCCAAAACCAGGTTTGGGTAAAAAAAAAAACAGAACAGGTGCAGATCTTTTCATTATACCTTATTTCTGTGTAGCCTCCACTCCTGATTTTGGTTCACAATAACTGATGGAAATAACTGATCAAATAACTGATGTGTGAACAAGGCCTAACTGACATATATACACTTACTGATGCACACACACAAGTACTGACATACACACACTTACTGATGCACACGATTACTGACATATATATACTTAGTGATGCACACACACAATTACTGACATATATACACTTACTGATGCACACACAATTACTGATATATATACACTTACTGATGCACACACAATTACTGACATATACACCCTGATGTACACACACACAATTACTGACATATATACACTTACTGATGCACACGCACAATTGCTGACATACTGTATATACACCGATTGATGCGCACACACAGTTACTGACACTCACACTTAGGCCTCATGCACACAACTGTATGTATTTTTCAGCCTGGTCTGTGTGCATGCTGTCTTTATTATGGGCCCAGTAGTAGAAATACCTATTGTCTGCAAAATGGACAAGAATAGGACATATTCTATAATCTGGGGATGGACAAACAGATGTGGACAGCACAAGTATGACATCCGTGTGTTGTCCACAGTTTTGCAGTCCCATAGAAATGAAAGGGTCCCAAACCATAAAAAATGTGTATCTTACGCAGACCAAAAATTTGGTTCTCTGCATGAGACCTTAGTGATATACATGATTGGGGACTTACATATGGAGTTACTGACGTATGTATATGGGGGTAATCTACAGTATGGGCATATACACTGCAATAGGGCGCTGCATTCCAGCTATGTACCTCTTGGTACATAACTCTTCTGCACTAGACTGTGCTCATATCCATGAGACCTAAAGATACGGCTTATGTGTGCGGTTATAATGACAGGTTTTATTGTGCAAATTGTGTAAGCATTCTCACTCAGGACTCTCAAAAGCCTATCTAGTGATAAATGGACAATATGTAATATGTGAGATGCTGTGTAACATAGCTAACATAGCAGGTTACTGGGGAGATGCAGCATGTTTAGTCGCAGGCATATTTATTGTCATCCAGTTTTTACTGAAGCACGTGATTAACACCTTCCTGAAGGACCTGCGATGATGTCACTGGTCACATGTCATCATGTGACCAGTGCAGGAGAGGCTCCACCAAAGAGAACTCTAGGGGGAAGAAACTCTGCTGAGGTCTGCTATAAGGACAAGTAAGTGAAGAGAGAGTAATGCTGGGAGTTGTAGTTATTTAACTGGGACTGTATGTTAGGGATTAAGAGAGGGATTTTATTTACATGGGACTGAATGTTCAGTGGGTGAGCCTATTAACATGGGACTGTATGTTGGAGGGGGCTGTGGGAGGGAGTGATGTTATTTACATGGAACTCTACGGCGGAGGGTGGGAAAATAATTTTATTTACATGGGACTGTATGGTGGAGGGGCTGAGGAATCATCATTGCTGAGGGCACTAAAGGGAGGAATACTACAGGGGGCATTATAACAGGAGGGGGCAATATAAATACTGGGGCACTGTAGGGGTATTATAAATCCAGGGGACATTATAGATGTTCTTATTACTATTGGGGGCTCTATAGGATGGTCTTATAGATCCGCCTTATTTCTACTAAGAGCACTGTGGGGGGGTTATTTCTACTCAGGGCTCTATAGATAGCTTTATTACCACTGGGGGAACAATAGGCGGCCTTATTTCTTATGGGCGCTCTGTAAGGGCATTATTAATACTGTAGGGCTCTTCTACTAATGGGGGGCACTGTAGGAGAGCATTATCACTGTTGGGTCCAGTAGGGGGCAGTATTACTAATGAGGGCATTCTAGAAGGGGATTACTATTGGTGGGACTATGAGGAGCACTATTACTATGGTGAGGGGACACTGATATTTCTTCAGGATAGTATTTGGAGGTTTTGGGGGGGGGGCACAGCGAGGAGCAGGATAACACTGTGGGGGCTCGAGGATGGAGGATGACGATAGAAATGTGAGGAAGCTAAGATGTCCATGTGTCACACTCTGCAGAGACGAGGCTGAGAGAAGATGTCCGGACCAAATGGAGAAGATCTACATCAGAGGAGACGTCACCTGGAGGCCCTGGATGTGAAAGGTAAGTGCTGCTGCGGAATGGGGGGAAGGTGATCGACTTAGAGAATTGGGCTATATGCATTGGGGCTAGGGCCCCGGATCTTTTGAGACCCTAGCAACGCCCCTGGCAGACACTCAGATTGGTCATCACAGACTATTAATTCCTCAGATGCCATGGTCAATTGTGACCACAGCATCTGATCAGTCAGTTACCAGGAACGCTGTGCTCCTGTGACCAAATGGCTTCCCCACAACGAGCCATTCAGCATGGTAGCCTTGGGGCCTCTGAAGGTGTGGCAGCATATGATAGAAATGTGTTTTTTCCCATAGGCTGCAATGGTAAATCATTGCAGTCTATAGAAGAAGCCATCAGATGATTGCAAAATTAAAAATAAGTGTAAACAAAAAAAGGTTTAAAAAAATATAACCCCCCTCAAAAAAGAAATATTAAAATTAAAATACAACCATCACCCCCTTTTCCCATTTAAAAATAAAAAAAATGAAGATTGCTAGTATCACCACATATCAAAATGCTCGAACTATTAATATGTAAAAAATATTTATCCTGTATGGTGAACAACATAGCAGGGAAAAAAAAACAAAAAACGATGGAACTGTGCAGAAAGGAGGCACAGATAAGAGGCGCTATATACACGGGGCACATATAAGAAGTGCTATATATACAGCCGACATATACATGTTAAAAAGACAAGATCCTGAACGGAAACTGAATGGACTTCATTACAATCAATGGAGTCTGCACAACTCCGTTCCTGTCAGTTAGGTGCCTGATCCAGCACTTCTAATATTTTTGTTGTTCTGCTCATCTAACAGAGCCTTCCATCAGTCCCATGTAAATAACATTGCTCCCCTCCCTCCAGGATACGGTTAATAAGCCCCTGGGAGTGTCTGGAGTGAATGCACAGCAGGTTATTATAGCCAAATGGTAAAGTACAGGGAAGGTCTGTACTTTATCACTTGGCAATAATAGCCTGCAGTGCATTCACTCTATACTGCACTGAACAGTCGGTTTTTATTGTTAATGGCCGTGTGGCCAGTACCAATGAAGACGCATAATGTAGAGCGATCTCCATTAGTTAACTGTAAGGAAGCTGGGGGTTAGTTGGCAGCACCGTATTTGACTGCAGAACAACCGTATAACGGCTGCTCCATGTAGCCATACCCTAATACCGTTCTGTACACATTAGGGGTTGCATGGTGTCGTAATAAGATATACACCATGTTCCAAATTATTATGCAAATTGGATTTAAGTGTCATAAAGATTAAATTTTTTGTTTTTCTGTAAAACTCATTGATGGTATTGTGTCTCAGGGCTCTTTGGATCACTGAAATCAATCTCGGATACCTGTGATAATTAGTTTGCCAGGTGAGCCCAATTAAAGGAAAACTGGATGTTCCACAATATTAAGCAGGCCACTGTTTTCAAGTAAAATGGGAAAGAAAAAGGATCTCTCTGCTGCCGAAGAGCATCAAATAGTGCAATGCCTTGGACAAGGGATGAAAACATTAGATATTTCACGAAAACTTAAGCATGATCATCGTACTATGAAGAGATTTGTGGCTGATTCAGAGCACAGACGTGTTCGTGCTGATAAAGGCAGAATGATGAAGGTTTCTGTCAGGCAAGTTCATCGGATAAGAGAGCAGCTGCTAAAAAGCCATTACAAACCAGCAAACAGATATTTGAATCTGCTGTTGCCTCTGGAGTCCCTTGAACCTCAAGGTGTAGGATCCTTCAAAGGCTTGCTGTGGTGCATAAACCTACTATTCGGCCACCCCTAACCAGTGCTCACAAGCAGAAACGGTTGCAGTGGGCCCAGACATACATGAAGACTAATTTTCAAACAGTCTTGTTTACTGATGAGTGTCGTGCAACCCTGGATGGTCCAGATGGATGGAGTAGTGGATGGTTGGTGGATGGCCACCATGTCCCAACAAGGCTGCGACGTCAGCAAGGAGGTGGAGGAGTCATGTTTTGGGCCGGAATCATGGGGAGAGAGCTGGTAGGCCCCTTTAGGGTTCCTGAAGGTGTGAAAATTACCTCTGCAAAGTATATAGAGTTTCTGACAGACAACTTTCTTCCATGCTACAAAAAGCAGAAACGTGCCTTCAGGAGCAAAATCATCTTCATGCATAACAATGCACCATCTCATGCTGCAAAGAATACCTCTGTGTCATTGGCTGCTATGGGCATAAAAGGAGATAAACTCATGCTGTGGCCACCATCTTGACCCCTGACCTCAACCCTATAGAGAACCTTTGGAGTATCATCAAGCAAAAGATCTATGAGGGTGGGAGGCAGTTCACATCAAAACAGCAGCTCTGGGAGGCTATTATGACATCTTGCAAAGAAATTCAAGCAGAAACTCTCCAAAAACTCACAAGTTCAATGGATGCAATAATTGTGAAGGTGATATCAAAGAAGGATTCCTATGTTAAAATGTAACTTGGCCTGTTAGGATGTTTTGGATTTAAATAGCTTTTTATTTCAGTAAATGTGACCTCCTAATGCTGCAAATTCCACAAATGAGCATTTTCAGTTCTTAAAAACATATAAAATGTTTAGAAACTTTGAGTTTGAAAGCATTTTGAGTTTTTTTAATTTTTGAAGAATATACTGTTATCATTGGGAGGTTTGTTCAATAAAAGTCGATGTATACTCTAACGGGTGATGACTTTTATTATACTGTCATTTGCACCGACCATTTAGGAAAATCAGAGATAAATATCATTTGCATAATAATTTGGAACATGGTGTGTGTATATATATGTATATATATATAAAAATCATAAAAATAGGCAGCACTCTCAAAGTAAAATGAAAAAACAGAGGAACTTTATACACCCATGTGAAGGACGCAACGTTTCGGCTCGGACTGAGCCTTTCTCAAGCAATATATATATAATTTTTATTTTTTTGGTACTGTGTTGCCACAGCATGCGCCCCCCGCTGATCTCTATAACCGGGAGTCTGAAGCGCTCAGCCGCTTCTCCTCACTTTTAAGTGCGGTAGTGAAGACCATAGACTTTCTATTGAGGCCATCTACTATATTGCACTCAGCAGTGAGGAGAAGCAGCACATAGCTGAGCGCTTCAGACTCATTATTGAGATCAGCGGGGGGCTCAGAGCTGGCACCCCCCACTAAATTTCACTGCACAGCCAGGCCGCTTACCCCGCATGTCAAGACTGTGCGGCTCACTTCAGAGCGGTGTGCTATGTGCTCTGGCATCCCACTCAAACCGACCAATAATAAAGCTCCCTACTGTAAGGAGCTTTGTTATTGGCTGTTTCAAGCAGCATCGCTGCGCTGCCTGTGCCGTACAGATCGCTCACTGTGCTGATGAATGGCAGGAAAAATCTAAGGCGTTTTGGTACACCTTAGACTTTTTCAGGCGTTTTGGCTGTAGACATCTTCTCGGCAAAATTTATAGAGCTGAGTGGTGGCCAAGAGATTAAGCCGGCTGTGCCCGTGCTGCGGGCCACAAACTGCGGTCTGCAATGCATGGGCACTGACCGTGGAGCCACCGCATGTGGATCGCAGACCCATTCACTTGAATGGGGTCCATGATCCGCATCCGAGGGTACGCACCGCAAAAAAGTAGTGCTTGCGCTACTTTTTTGCGGTGTGGAGGCATGGCCAGAAACACCACGGAAGCACGGATCCCCATTGAAGTGAATGGGTCCGTGATGCGAGCTGCACACGGCCGGTGCCCGTGTATTGCGGACCCGCCGTATGCATGAGCCCTAAAGCTGTGCAAGCTTATATGGCAAGGGCTTGCCTGACAATTCAATTGATATCTGTGTTGAAGTTTTCTAAGTTGGTGATGCATATATGTATTACGCTTGGTTCTGGTGTTGTATTTATGTACTATGTTGAGTTTCAGTGTTGTAATTATGAAGTGGTCTTGGTTCTGGTGCTGTTTTTATGTAATGAGCTTGGTTCTGCTGCTAAATGTATGTAATGAGCTTGGTTCTGGTGCAGTATTTATGTAATGAGCTTGGTTAAGTAAAAAAGAAAAGGGTTTTATAAAAACTAAAACTAAAATTTTCAAGTAAAAAGAGCCCCTTTCGTTTAGTCAATAAAAATAAAAAAATAGACATGGGAGTATTCCACAGGATTGGCGCATAGCAAATATGGTGCCAATATTCAAAAAGGGTCCAAAAACAGAGCCCATAAACTATAGGCCGGTAAGTTTAACATCTGTCTTGGGTAAACTGTTTGAAGGTTTTCTAAGAGATGCTATCTTGGAGTACCTCAATGAAAATAAGCAAATATTTTCCAGGGTTGAGCGCTGCACTTCAGGACATAGACTGGGAGCAACTACATAATGACACTAATGCTAAATGGGAGTGCTTTAAATCTACTTGGGATAAGTATATTGTTAAATACGTTCCTAGAGGTAACAAGTACAAGCATATAAAATTAAACCCCACATGGCTTAGAAAAGAGTGTGAAAAGTGCAATACGGTAAATGAGAAAAAGAGGGTCTTTAAGAAATACAAATCGGAGGGGACAGCTATAGCCTTCAAAAAGTATAAACAACTAAATAAATTATGTAAGGGGGTAATAAAATCAGCGAAAATACACAATGAAATACAGGTGGCCAAAGAAAGTAAGAACAACCCCAAAACATTCTTCAAATACATAAATGCAAAAAAACCAAGGTCAGAACATGTAGGACTCCTAAATGATGGTAATGTGGTGTTGGTCACTGGGGATCAAGAGAAGGCAGAGCTCCTAAATGGGCTCAGTTTAGTTAGTGCTTTGCCTCTGTTCATAATATTTACAGATTGTTTAATGACAGGCATTGTACCAAGAGACTGGCGCAAGGTGAATGTGCTGCCCATTTTCAAAAAGGGTGCTAGGTCTTCACCAGGAAATTATAGACCAGTAAGCTTAACATCCAAAGTGGGAAAAATGTTTGAGGGCCTTCTACGGGACTACATACATGTAACTGTCAATAATATAATAAGTGATAGCCAACATGGTTTTACTAAGAACAGAAGCTGTCAAACTAACCTGATTTGTTTTTATGAGTAGAAGCCTGGACAGTGGAAAGGCTGTCGACATTGTGTTTTTGGACTTTGCAAAGGCAAATGGACGACTAATGTGTGAATTGAGGTCTATTGGTTTAGAAAATATAATTTGTAATTGGATTGAAAATTGGCTTCATGATCGTATCCAAAGAGTTGTGGTCAATGATTCCTACTCTGAATGGTCCCCGGTTATAAGTGGTGTTCCCCAAGATTCTGTGCTGGGTCCGCTATTATTTAACTTATTCATTAATGACATAGAGGATGGGATTAATAGTGCTATTTCTATTTTTGCAGATGACACCAAACTTTATAATACAGTCCAGTCTATGGAAGATCTTAATAAGTTAGAAGCTGACTTGTAAAAACTTACTGTTTAGGCCTCCACTTGGCAAATGAGGTTCAATATAGATAAATGTAAAGTTATGCACTTGGGGGGCGAATAATCTGCATGTAGCATATGTCCTAGGGGGAGTAAAATTGGGAGAGTCACTTGTTGAGAAAGATCTGGGTGTACTAGTAGATCATAGACTAAATAACAGCATGCAATGCCAGTCAGCTTCCTCTAAGGCCAACAGAATTTTGTCTTGTATTAAAAGAGGTATGGACTCGCGGGACAGGGATGTAATATTGCCACTATACAAAGCATTGGTGTGGCCTCAACTGGAATACACAGTTCAGTTCTGGGCACCAGTCCATAAAAAGGATGCCCTGGAGTTAGAAAAGGTACAGAGGAGAGCCACTAAACTCATAAAGGGCCTGGAAGATCTTAGTTATGAGCAAAGATTAAATTAACTGAATTTGTTTAGCCTTGAAAAAAGACGTCTAAGGGGAGACATGATTAACCTGTACAAATATATAAATGGACCATACAAAAAATATCAAGGGAAGCTGTACTGTGTTAAACGTCCTAAAAAAACAAGGGGCCACTCCCTACGACTGGAGAAAAAAAAGATTCGGTCATAAGAGGCGACAAGCATTCTTTACAGTAAGGTCTATGAATCTCTGGAATAGCCTGCCGCAGGAGCTGGTCACAGCAAATACAGTAGATGGCTTCAAAAAGGGTTTAGATGACTTTTTAATTCAAAATAAAATTCAGGCTTAAAACAATGTATGGAAATCTTGTTCTACCCACCCTTTCCCTTGGCCCAACCCCTTTTTAAAAGGAAGATGAAAATTGATCCAGGGATCGATATAGCAGGATTATAGGTTGGACTTGATGGACTTGTGTCTTTTTCCAACCTTAACAACTATGTAACTATGTAAAAAATAACACCATATCAGCATGGTTTCATGAGGGATCGGCCATGTCAAACTATTTTAATCAGTTTCTATGAGGAGGTAAGTTCTAGACTTGACCACGGCGAATCAATGGATGTCGTATATCTGGACTTCTCCAAAGCATTTGACCACATAAAAGGTAAGTAACTGACTCAGCGATAGAAAGCAGAGGGTGGTTATTAATGGTACACACTCAGATTGGGTCACTGTCACTAGTGGGGTACCACAGGGGTCAGTATTGGGCTCTATTCTCTTTAATATATTTATTGATGATCGTGTAGAAGGCTTGCACAGTAAAATATCAATTTTTGTAGATGATACTAAACTGTGTAAAGTAATTAACACAGAAGAGGAAAGTAAACTGCTACAGACGAATCTGGATAGATTGGAGGCTTAGACAGAGAAGTGGCAGATGAGGTTTAACACTGACAAGTGTAAGGTTATGCACATGGGATGGAATAATGCAAGTCACCTGTACATACTAAAAGGTAAAACACTGACATGGAAAAGGACTAAGGAATTTTAGTGGACAGAAAACTAAGCTGCAGAAACACTTGTCAGGCAGCTACTGCCAAGGCCAATAAGATAATGGATTCCATCAAAAGGGGCATAGATTCCTATTAGGGATGAGCGAACTTTTGAAAAGTTCGGTTCGGTTCGCTTCGGCGAACTTTAGTGAAGTTCGGATTCGTACGAACCGAACCTAAAACGAACCTTGCTATAATGGCTGAATAATTGCTGCTACAATAATGGGAGTCTGATAGGGTATAGTTTCGTTTACTTGCAGTTGCTATTACAATGAAAAAAGTGGAAAAAATCCAAGTGACTTCAACAACGGCGACGCAAAATATACGCATATTTGAGAATTTACACTAATGCGTACGCTAATGCGAACATTCCCGCAAAAATAACGAACATACAGTGTAGCGTTGTTAAAGCTACGCTACTTAACTGAATATGTACGCATTAGCGTACGCATACACTGCGTCTGCGAACATTCCTACTCAAGTAACGAACATACAGTCTAGCGTTGTCAAAGTTACGCTACTTAGCGTACGCATACACTGCGTCTGCGAACATTCCTACTCAAGTAACGAACATACAGTCTAGCGTTGTCAAAGGTATGCCACTTAACTGAATATGTATGCATTAGCGTACGCATATACTGCGTCTGCGAACATTCCTACTCAAGTAACGAACATACAGTCTAGCGTTGTCAAAGGTACGCTACTTAATTGAATATGTACGCATTAGCGTACATTCTCAATAAATATGCGGATATTTTGCGTCGCCGTTATTTTAACCAGATTCGTCACGAACTTTCTGAAAATTCGGTTCGATGACGAACCGAACTTTTGGGAAAGTTCGTAACGAATCTGGTTCGTTACGGTTCGGTTCGCTCATCCCTAATTCCTATGATGAGAACATAGTCCTGCCACTTTGCAAATCACTAGTCAGACCACACATGGAGTACTGTGCATAACTCTGGGCTCCTGTGAACAAGGCAGACATAGCAAAGCTGGAGAGGGTTCAGAGTAGGGTAACTAAAGTAATAACTGGAATGGGTGGACTATAGTACCCAGAAAGATTATCAAAATGAGGGTTATTCACTTTAGAAAAAAATGATTGAGGGGAGCTCTAATAACAATGCATAACTATATCAGGGGTCAATACAGAGATCTCTCCCATCAGGGGCGTAGCTAAAGGCTCATGGGCCCTGGTGCAAGAGTTCAGCTTGGGCCCCCCCTTCCCTTAGTGCTCTGTGTGTCTTCTTATGCGGTACAAGGGTCTTTGGGCCCCCTCAGGCTCCTGGCCCCGTTAGTGACTGCTACCTCTGCACCCCCTATAGCTACGCCCCTGCTCCCATCATCTATTTATCCCCAGGACTGTGATGAGGGTACATCCTCTGCATCTAGAGGAAAGAAGGTTTCTACACAAACATAGAAGAAGACTCTGTACGGTAAGAGCAGTGAAACTATGGAACTCTCTGCCTGAGAAGATGATGATGGTGAGTTCACTAAAAAGGGTTCAAGAGGGGCCTGGATGTATTTCTGGAGTGTAATAATATTACAAGCTATAGCTACTAGAGAGGGGTCGTTGATCCATGGAGTTATTCTGATTACCCGATTGGAGTCGGGAAGGAATTTTTTCCCCTTAAATTGGTAAAATTGGCTTCTACCTCACAGGGGTTTTTTGCCTTCCTCAACTTGTAGGATAACAGGCCGAACTGGATGGACAGATGTCTTTTTTCGGCCTTATAAACTATGTACCTATGTAACTAATAGTTACATTATGGGAAGATTGGCTACTACCTCACAGGTTTTTTGTTTTTTTTTTGCCTTCCTCTGGAGGATAACAGGATGAACTGGATGGACAGATGTCTTTTTTCAGCCATTTGCGAAAATGAAACATTTGAAGCTAAAATTACATACAATTGAAACAAAATGTACCTTTTCATTTCATATCCCAATTTAAAAATTTCTATGAAACACCTGTGGGGTCAAGTACTATACCTGTAGATGAATTCATTAAAGAGTCTAGTTTCCAAGATGTGTTAACTTTTTGTTTTTTTTACTCTATTTTTGCCATATTCAGGGGAAAATGTTTAAAAATTGTGGGGTGCTTTTTCTGCTGTTACTGCTTGAGAAAATAAAAAATTTGGGGCTAAAGCAACATTTGATTGGAAGACATGAAAGTTTTCTACAACCGAGAGTTTCTACATTCTATGAAACACCTATAAGGTCAAAGCACTCTCTAAATCCCTCAATAAATTCCTTGAGGGGTGTAGTTTCCAAAATGGGGTCAGTTTTGGGGGGTTTCCATTGTAGGGATACCTCAGGGTCTCTTGAAATGCTACATGGCACCCAAAAACCATTCCAGTAAAATCTGCCCTCCAAAATCCATATGTTGCTCCTACCCTCCTAAACTCTGCTGTGTGCCCATGCAGCAGTTTTGATCCCAAATATGGGATCTTTCTGTAAACTGCAGAACCAGGGTAATAAACATTGATGTTTGTTTTGCTATTAACCTGTGTTACAGGAAAAAAATGGATTAAAATATAAAACTTGCACAAAATGTTTTAAAGGGGTTTCCAATAGTTTTTTTTACTGATGACCTATCCTCTGGATACGTCATCAGTATCTGTCCAGGATCTGATCAGCTGTTTGAGAAGGCACCATCGCTTGCAGCAGCGCCGTAGCCTTTTCTCAGATCACCAAGCAGAGCGCAATGCACTGTATATAGGCTGTGCTTGGTATCGCAGCTCAGCCCCATTCACTTCAATGAGGCTGAGTTTCTCCTAAGCCATTTGACCAATGAATGTGACGTCACATGGCCTAAAAAAAGCTGGAGAAGGCTGCTGCGCTACTGCAAGTGCCGATTCCTTCTCAAAGAGTTGATTGGCAGGGGTCCTGGGTGCCAGACCCCCACTGATAAGATATTGATGACCTATCCAGAGAATAGGTCAACAGCAAAAAAAAAACTATTGGAAAACCCCTTTAAATTTCACCTCCGTTTTGCTTTAATTCATATGGAACCACCAAAAGGTCAGCAAAGTTTCAAAAATCAGTTTTGAATAATTTGAGGGTTGTAGTTTCAAAGTGTGGTCATTTATGGATGGTTTCTATTATGTAAGCCCCAAAGAGTCACTTCAGAACTGAATTGGTCTTAAAGTTAGTTTTAGAAATTTTCTTGAATATGTTATTTGTTGCTTCTTAAAGGGAACCTCCAAAACACCCCCTGAACTAGAGTAAGCGTTGTATGGTGTGAATGATGCTGAATCCGAATATGTAAGTTTTATCTTCATACTCACTTCCATTTCAACGCTGTGCTCTCACAAACCTGCAGTAAAATGCACTGAGAGGACTCTGGTGCTCACTTACATAATGGAGAGGACTCAAAGAAGAGTCCTCTCAATGCATTTTACTGCTGGTTTGTGGGAGCACAGTGTCGGAATGGAAGTAAGTATGAAGATAAAACTTACATATTCGGATTCAGCATCATTTACACTATACAACGCTTACTCTAGTTCAGGGGGTGTTTCGGAGATGACAGGTACCATTTAAATTCTAATTCTAAGACTTCTAAAATCCTAAAGAAAAATAAAATTACATTTACAAAATGATGCCACCATAAAGTAGACATATGGTGAATGTTACTTAAAGGGGTTCTCCGATTTATTTTTTTTGTTCTTTGTATGTTTCTAACTAATCAAATGTAAAGAGTTTACAATTCACTTACTTCATCTGCAGTGGCTCCCTTCTCAGATTTCACTGAGGGTCACATGCCTGTGATGTCAGCTTCTCTCCCTGCTCTGATGATGTTTAGTGTACAAGCCTGAGGGAGCAGGTCTGTGTCTGTGCATGAGACGTCACTGTGCTGGCCATGTCCCCTGCACTGCCGTCTGCTGCTGTCTGCCAATGGATTCTTCAGGAAAGTTTAACCCCTCAGCAGCACAGACTCTTGGCTTTGCCGAGCAGGCTTTGCTGAGCAGCTGCAGGCAGACACAGGATCTGCCCTGCTCATCCTGCATACACACAGCTGACAGACTGGAGGAGTTTTGCACAGCATTGCACAAGAACAGGAAGGGGGAAGATCCTGTTTGTATCAGCAGTGTCTTTGTACAGCTGGAACGTGTAGTCCTACACACACAACATGCTGCAGAGTATTCCAGCGGTCAGACATTTAACTCAGGGTAGCACTTTTATTCTCTCCCTTTACAGAGCAGAGGGAGGGCAGTCTTTTTTGACGCCCACAAATATTCATGAGGAAAACCTCAGAGATTGTTGTTATATAAACAAAGGCCAGGACAAAACTAGGGAAATGAGGAAACAGATTTTTATTTTTTTTTGCCTAAAACTTGCTTAGTTTAACTGACCATCAGATTTACAGTGCTATATCTTTTTTCATAACTCGGCCAACCTCTTTAATAATTATTTTGTGCAGTATTGCAATGTTTCTTAAGCAGAGAAATTTTATATAGAAAACTTTTTTGTAAATTTTGGATTAAAAAAAAGGGTAAAACATATCTATTAACCAAAATTTACTACTAATGTGAATAATTTATTGTATATATAGAACCTGTTGTTTATTTCATGCATAAAGCTATGTGTACTTTTTGTTAGATAATGTGTTGGTTTTTTTAATGTTGTTTCTATTGTAATGTTTTATTTCATATAAACAAAAGATCTACAATGTGTTATGAGAAAACAATCTCAGAATGGCTTGGATAAGTAAAAACATTCCAAAGTTATTACCACATAAACTGTCACACATGTCAGATTTGCAAAATTAGACTGGGACCTGAAGTGCTTAAAATATATACTGTACACTGTAAACAGCTGCTATGCTATGAAAATCTACTTATTCTGAAAGTGCACACCATACCATGTATAAAAATACAACCTAATAACTAACATAGTAACATAGTTTGTAAAGCCGAAAAAATACATCTGTCCATCCAGTTCAGCCTGTTTTCCTACAAGTTGATCCAGAGGAAGGCAAAAAAAAAAAACCCTGTGAGGTAGAAGCCAATTTTCCTCACTTTAGGGGGAAAAATTTCTTCCCGACTCCAATCAGGCAATCAGAATAACTCCCTGGATCAACGACCCCTCTCTAGTAACTACTGTATAACCTGTAATACCCTCCAGAAATACATCCAGGCCCTTCTTGAACTCTTTTAGTGAACTTACCATCACCACCTCCTCAGGCAGAGAGTTCCATAGTCTCACTGCTCTTACCGTAAAGAATCATCTTCTATGTTTATGTACAAACCTTCTTTCCTCCAGACGCAGAGGATGTCCCCTTGTCACAGTCACAGTCCTCGAGATAAATAGATCATGGGAGAGATCTCTGTACTGACCCCTGATATATTTATACATAGTTATTAGATCTCCCCTCAGTCGTCTTTTTTCTAAAGTGAATAACCCTAATTTTGATAATCTTTCTGGGTACTGTAGTCCACCCATTCCAGTTATTACTTTAGTTGCCCTCCTCTGAACCCTCTCCAGCTCTGCTATGTCTGCCTTGTTCATAGGAGCCCAGAACTGTACACAGTACTCCATGTGTGGTCTGACTAGTGATTTGTAAAGTGGCAGGACTAGGTTCTCATCACGGGCATCTATGCCCCTTTTGATGCAACCCATTATCTTATTGGCCTTGGCAGCAGCTGTCTGGCACTGGCTTCTACAGCTTAGTTTGCTGTTCACTAAAATTCCTAGGTCCTTTTCCATGTCAGAGTTACCCAGTGTTTTACCACTCAGTATGTACTGGTGACTTGCATTATTCCTTCCCATATGCATAACCTTACATTTGTCAGTGTTAAACCTCATCTGCCACTTTTCTGACCAAGCCTCCAGTCTATCCAGATCCTGCTGTAGCAGTGCACTGTCCTCCTCTGTGTTAATTACTTTACACAGTTTAGTGTCATCTGCAAAAATTGATATTTTACTATGCAAACCTTCTACAATATCATTAATAAATATATTGAAGAGAATAGGGCCCCATACAGACCCCAATCTCCTTTGCAGCAAACAATGATTTTAAGCAAAAATGTATCAAAATTTAAATTTCCCTAAACCTAATATAATATGCTAAAGGGGTTTTCTGGGTCTATGAAAAACAAACTATTACTGATATGACAGACTAATGCTGAGAATCTTGAAGCAAGTTTTGATCAAGCTGAGCTCTCCTCATTTCTGCAGACCATCTTTCCTCCTTGTACACTTCCTGCTTGTGAGAGTGTGAGTTGTGATTACAACTCCCAACAATACTCCTCTTCCACTGGTTTCTCCCCACCCACTACACCAACACAGCCTGATAGCTATGCCCACTACACCCATTACATCATCATTCACAGCCCAGTACTCCTTGGGGCTGTTTGTTTTCAGGGTCTAGACTGTATATTTCTTTATTACACTGCCTCTAGCAGAGCTATGTCACTCTGATTATCAGAACTGTGCACCAACCACAGCTTCAAACATGGTAATAGGACTGCAGTGGGTATCTAAGTCTCTAGACATTTTTGATACTTTAATACCTGGTTCGGTTCAATACCAGGATTACCTATTTTTCAACAGTAAGCTTCACTATTTCACAGCTTAGCATAATTTCTTTCAGAGGAAATGATGAGTGCACATGGTGAGTAATGAGGGGGGAGTTGCAGAGAGCGATGAGGAGAAAGCGAAGCTACTAAATATCTTTTTCTCCACAGTATTCACTGAGGAAAATAAACTGTCATGAATGAATGACAGAATGATGAAATGCAGAATATAAAAGTAAATTCCCCATTAAAAGTGCCCTGTCTGACCCAGGAAGAAATACAGCGGCGTCTTAAAAAGACGGTGGGTGATAATATTACAGGTTATAGTTACTAGAGATGGGTCGTTGATCCAGGGAGTTATTCTGATTGCCTGATTGGAGTCGGGAAGGAATTTTTTTCCCTAAAGTGGGGAAAATTGGCTTCTACCTCACAGGGTTTTTTGCCTTCCTCTGGATAAACTTGTAGGAAAACAGGCTGAACTGGATGGACAGATGTCATTTTTCGGCCTTATAAACTATGTTACTATGTTACTATGTTACATCGTGGCGCATGGCCATGTTCTCATCCGCAGCCACACAGCAGAATGTACAATGCTCCCTTATTACCCCCACACAGTAGTTATTCCCCATAGTGCCACTTCTGTGCCTAATGCACCCCTTAGGCCTAGTTCACACTTCAGTGATTTGTTCAGAAATTTACATCAATGACTGTGAGCCAAAACCAGAACTCGAGCCTACATAGAGATACATATGATAGAAAGGTCTGCACCTGTTCTGTGTAATTGACCTTTACCTGGTTTAGGCTCAACATCACTGATGGAAATCACTGACCAAATCACTTAAAGGGAGTCTGTCTCCACTATATGACCATGTACAGCGCTTACATGGCTCTGTTGCACACCTACACATGAATGTAATGGTACCTTTGTTGTTTTCTTTAGACTTGCAGATGCAGGAAAAAACGCTGTTTAATTAATTTGCAAATGAGCACTCGCAAGTGCCCAGGGGCGGGATTCAGTGTGTAGGAGCCCAGACTGCTCTGACTTCTTTCATGGTTTCTCCTCCCCAGCCTCTGCCTTTGCCTGCCCCCTCCTATTCCCTTGTGTCATACAAGGAGGGCGGGCAAAGACAGAGGCTCGGGCGGAGTAACCATGAAAGAAGTCAGAGCAGTCTGGGCTCCTACACCACCCCTGGGCACTTGCAGGTGCTCATTTGAATATGAATTAAACAGTGTTTTTCCTGCATCTGCAAGTCTAAAGAAAATAACAAAGGTACCATTACATTCATGTGTAGGTGTGCAACAGAGCCATGTAAGCGCTTTAGGCCCCTTTCACACGAGCGGGAGACTCGGACATCTTGCTGATCGCGGACCATTGAAGTCAATAGGTACGCACTGCGTTGTGACGTACACATGACCAATGCCCGTGTTTTACGGTCCACAACACAGGCACAGCAGCCCCACTTTTAAACCAGACAATCTATGCATTAAAACAAGAGTGTGCTGATAGCTGCTATATAACTGGAGATAGAAGCTTTAGAAACTGAGCCAGGAGTGAGACCTGCAGATAAGTACAGCTCCCACTTCACCCAGCTCTATTATCAGATATATTGTGGCTAACAATGGAATCCCAGTCAGGTTTTAAAGCTTAGGTTGTCAGCTTTATAACAAGACCTTACATGGCTTATATCTCTAGCTCATATACATTATCTGTTATACCAGCAGTCAGTGGCCACTGTTGTCTCCCCACACCCAAGGGGCACTGCAGCAGGTCCTTGCTGTCTGTTCTCTGCTGACTCGTATTGCCAATTTCCTCCCGCTTCCTGTGCTGCCTTGCCTCTCTTTTGCTAATGCTCTGCTGCCTCATAACTTGCTGCCTGTAGGACGCGCTCTCTCCAGCTCTTAAAGGGGCACTGTGTGTGCCTCTCAGTCCTCCTCAGCCAATGGCTAGCCACCTTAAGGTATTTAAGGCACTTTCCTCCGTGGAAAAGTACCAGATCAATAGGTTATAGTTAGATAGTTTCCTGAGATGGTGTATTTTAGTCTTGTTTGTCTGCCCATGTACCAAACGCTGCTGCCTGTTTCCAAATTTCACCCATCACTGCCTGACCTAACAGCTTCCTGTTCTTCATTTTGAGCCTGTGCTGCCCATCCTGGCCACGGGGCTACTTTTTTGCTTGTATGTAGCCCAAGGTGGCCTCAGCCTAGTTCCTGACTATAGTTTTGCCTCATCCCTCAGTGCTCTGCACCAGTGTCTCTTGGCTCCAGCGGCCACTGAACTGAGACTACTTCACAAAGTAGCAGCCTGGTGGTTTCCCTGCAGTGGAAACCAGATCCCCCTATAGGGGTTTAAAAATAAAGACAATGCGGCTGTCAGGATAACTCCCTTAGGAGTAGGCCCAAACTAAATCAGGTCAGTGGCACAGTGGATCCACATCCACTTCTGTAACATTATCTACCCTTCCCCCTTCCACAATGATCCTTGTATCAGTCATAGAGCATATCTAGAAATCTCTTCCATAAAGGTCAAGAAACATCTCATATCTATTGTGCTTACAGTTCATGTGTGTGCTGTTAACAGCAGCACAAGCAAGATAACTACCCTATAATCATGTATACTCCTGTACAGAAAATAAAATAAAAAAACAGAAAATAAAACCAGATTAGAAAAAAATATCATGCTTTACTATCTGGTATTAATTAGACAAAGAATTAAAAGTTTACACATTCCCTTGAAGAAATAATACAAAGATGTGACCATAAAATTATGTATAACAATGCTGGCATCATGTAGAAAAATGACATCACCACACTAATTTGTTTCTATGTGCAATAAAGCCTCTTCTGCTCCAAGATATGTATCAAAACTTAGGCTGCATTCTTATAACAGTGAAAAAACAGACATTAATAAACTGTCAGTTTTTCATGGCCATTTTGCATCAGTGTGTGCATCCATTATCTGTCCATCTATCAGTTTTTAACTTCACTTTTGCATCAGTTTTGCAAAAACGGCTGTTAACAATGGATGAATTTTATTGGCTTTGAAAAAAAAAACCCTCAACCCCTGCAGCGCACTCAAAATTTATTATGCCCTCCCCTCAAACTGCCCTCAGTATATATAATGTCCCCCTGTAATGCACTAGTATAAATAATGTCCATCATATTGCCCCCAGTATTTATAATGGTCATCTATTGTGCCCCCTGTATATAAATTGCCCCCATAGTGCCCCCTGTATATCAAATGACCTATATTGCATTCTGTATATAAAGTGCCTTCATAGTGCCCTCCATAGGGGATTTATGCAATCCTCTGATTGCTTGTGCTACAGACTTCAATAGAATACTATTGCAGTCTCTGAGATTTATACTGACTTTCTGTCAAGCCCTGCCTAAGGGTCCCAGGCTGTTTGACCAACTGACAGAATCTTCCTCTAGCTTCCTCTAGCTACTCAGATGCCACAGGCACTATTGACTGCAGCATTTGAGTGGTTAAAGGACTGGGATCAGTTTTATCTCCAACTCCAGTCTTTTCTGCAGAGTGTCAGCTGTATTCCACAGATGGCAAGTGCTACATTTGGAGTGGGCTCAGCTTGTATATGTATGTAAACCCGATACATATACAGCATTTTGCATAGAGTTTTAGTGTAACTGTCCTTTCAGTTTATTTTAATATTGTTTATAAACAGTGATTTTCAACATTTTTGGGTTTCCATCCTGGCTCTTGTCACTACCCCCTGTCCCTGCTTCCATTTACAGTACCAGTTAAAAGTTTTCATTTCATGTTTTTTCTGTAGATTCATATTAAAGATCTAAAAACAATAAAGGAATACACATGGAATTCACAAGTTCTCAAGAATACACATATTCTCTGCTTTTGTTATGTTCAAGTGAATAGGACAGAGCCATCCCATTAAAGTGAATGGGAGGGAGGAGCTGTAATTACACCTGCTCGCTGCTGCAATGTCAATGGCGAACAAGTAAACCAGGAGAATAGCACAAAATCAAGTACATGCAAGGATAAGATGCACTCCAAAATTATAAAAATTGAGTTTTAAAAAAAATATTTTTATTGGAACAATTTAAAAACAATTAAAAATCACCAAAAAGGCAGAGGACCCCAAATAAATAATGGGATACTCTCCCCTCACAGCACAATTCATAATACAACCATATAGGTCTAAATAGTACTCCTAAATGTTTTAAATAATGCCCAGTGTATACTAGAGAAAACCTAATAGAAAATAACATATGATGTAACATGACTAAACCCAATCCTAGAAAAACATGATGTGACATCCAATATGTAAATATAATATGATATAAAGTATCAGTGCTATAAATAATACCGTATAAACTGCAAGAATTTATACAGCCTGAAAAAATGCTCAGCAAATAAGCGGACCTCTTCAATATGCTGTGAGGATAAATATATTGCTGCCTTATGTTTGATAGATTCTTCATAGTAGCCATCTTCTGCTTTGATGACAGCTTTACACACGCTTGGCATTCTCTCAGTAAGCTTCATAACCTGGAATAGTTTTTAATTATCAGGTAATGCTTGTCAAGAATTTCTTGCCTTCATAATGTGTCTGAGATCATCATTTGTGTTGTGCTGAGGTAAAATTGGTACACAGTTCCATACAGTGTTTAGCCCTACTACCGTTGTAACCCACATTGTGACAAGAATCGCTCAACTAAGAGAACTGCCAGTCCATAAGTACTTTGACATGATGGTCAGTCAGTACTGGAAAATTTCTAGAACTTTAAGGGTCAGTTCACACGGCTGATTTCTGCGTGTTTTTTAATGTGATTTACATGTGTAAAATGCATCAAAAAATATGCCTATAAATGAGCCAAAATACATGTCAAAACGCTTTGGGGAAATATACTGTACAATTTAATAAAGTTTTCAAAAAAAGGGGAGTATACACATTTTCATTAAAAGGTGCATTTCATTTCTGTGTACTTTAATGCGATTATTGGAGGTCATTGTGAATATACAGATATGCTATTATATGTTATCTAAAATTGTTCCTGGGATGAAGAAGGGTGAAGTTTCTATGGTTGGCATAGAAGCCCAGCTGTGAAGTCTAAAAAAAAAAACAAAAAACAAATCTACCTAAAAAAATGCTTTACAAAAAATGTGTCAAAAACGTGCATAATTTTGAGGAATAAAAATTTGCTTGGATTCAGCACTGATTTTTTACACGTGTATTTTGAAAATCAGTCGTGTGAACTGACCCTAAAGGATATGTACACCTTTGGAGGTGACAGTATTTTTATTATAGCATTGTACTCATTTTGAGCTAAAAATCATTTTTCAATTTTTTTTAAATTAAAAATATGGAGCTGTTTTTGCTGCAAAGCTTTGAGTTTATTTAGTAGCTCCTTCTGAATTTTCTCTCTGTTCCATCAGGCAGGGAGTTGACTGGCTCCTTATCTCTGACCTCTGACCATATAAACACTCATTATAGCTCAATTCTTATTGTACTGATAAGAATGTGGCTTAAATAAGTGTTTTTTTGACCTTTTGGTAATTTAAAGATAAGAATTATTCGGTGACAGGCACAAAGTGAAAATGAATGTACCAGTCACACAACTAGAAAAACAGTTAATGCTTTGTGACAGAACTGCTCAATATTTTTAATAACGACCAATTGAAAACATAATTTTTAGCCCAAAATGAGCAGAAAACAATCATAAAAAAATTACCCGAAGATGTACATAGCCTTTAAATGTATCCTCCAGTGGAGTCATGAAAACCATCAAATGCTATGCTGAAACTCCCATGAGTGACACCCAGGAAAAGAAGACCAAGAGTTACCTCTGCTGCAGAGGACAAGTTCATTAGCATAACAGCTACTCAAACTAGAGCCTACATAGTTTACAGTGGTGCTTGAAAATTTGTGAACCTTTCCGAATTTTCTCTATTTCTTGACCTAAAACATCAGTATATCAGGTGTCTGAAATGTCTGTGAGAGTGTATCATGGCACCAATGAAGGAGATTACTGAGGGCCTCAGAAAAACAGTTGTTGATTCTCATCAAGCCTAAAAAAGTTACAAAACCATCACTAAAGAGCTTCGACTCCACCAATGCATAGTCAGACAGATTGTATACAATAAGTGAGCCCCTGAGGAGCCAGTGTAGAGAATGGGAGTAGTAGTGGGCCTGATGAGGTGGTGTTTCACAGTGTACTCCATCGCTTCCTGAGATTCTGTGCGATGAAAGTATAGATAGGTCGTAGTGTTCAAGCTGTTGTCCCTCACCTTGCAGCAGAGTCTGTAAAGCTGTATTTCGCTGATCACTCTACTGTGTCCCAGTGGTAGGAACGGACCCCCATCGATCTTAAAGTTATCCACTATCCTGTGGATAAAGGATAACTTGTACCAACGAGAATGTCCCTTTAAGTTGCTCTAACAGGAGAAGAATAGCTGGTTTCTGAGTTTCTCTCACAGGGGAACAAGATACTGATCCTGGGAGTGGGAGCTCTGACATGCTTCTTCACTCCCCCACTGAGAACAGGAACTCTCCTCTCTTCTCTCACTAGCCTGAAACTCCTCCTCCTGGGAGGAAGTAGGACCAGCCCACTCCAACCATTACCTCCCCTGCTGAAATAAATGGCATAGCATCACATTATATTACATAATTCAAGATAATTCATAATTATTAAAACTAAAGCCCTTTCTCACTGTCACAAACCAGTGGGTGTGGACCCACTGTGCCTCGTGTCCTACCTCCTCTAATAGCGTTGTCTAAGTGAACCCCTCGATATTCACAATACCCCTGATGGTGGGGATAGACTTTCTGAGGGGAAGACCAGGTCGCTACCTCCTGAAGAAGATATGCACACAAGGCAGCTGGTCCAGGCGGACCAGGAGGTACCTGCGAATGTACCAGAGGTACAGCGGTGGTCAGAGGGCCGAGTCGTCACCAGGAGCAACAATGCAGGACCGAAGGATGAGGCAGAGGCAAAGTCAGACAGGCAAGGGTCAGGGCAGATGGCACAGGTCAGGCAATCTGGGTCGGCAACAAGACTGTCTAAGCAGGCAGGCAGGAATGAAGCAGATAGCAGAATCCGGGAACACTAGTACAAGTCAGCAACACAGGAATTCAAGCAGCAATAAAAGTAACCGACAAGGACCTTGACACTGAGGCATCTGGGAAGAGGGCTGAGCTACTGATATATGAGCAGGAAGGCTAGGGTTGGTCAACGAGTTCACATGATCCAACCCACATGATCCAACATGCACCGGCCCAAGGGGGGTGATGCAAGGAATAAGCAGCAAACATGTAGCCAGGGCTGAATGGAAACTCTGGAGCAGATCCCAGAGCAACAGTACTTACACAGACAGAGCCCAGGACTGCAGCGGTGAACGGGAAGCACAGGCAGCAGATCACTGCTGAACATGGCACCCAGGACCGCGGAGGTAAGCAGGGGAACAGCAGCGCACAGCAGCCGTTGTTACAGTACCCCCCTCCTTACACCACCTCTTCTTGAGACCACAGCGAGATAGAAACCTTTTTACCAGGTTCAGAGCATGAATATTCTCCTCTGGTCCCCACGACCTCTCTTCAGGACCAAAGCCCTTCCAGTCCACAAGATAATAGGTCTTCTTGCTACGCTTCTTGATATCCAGGATGTCTTTGATCTCAAATATCTCGTCAGAATCTCCAGATACCGGAGTACGAATAGAAGGAGCTGTCGAGAAGCAATTAAGAACCACTGGCTTTAGTAAGGACAGATGGAAGGCATTAGGAATACGCAGAGAGGGGAGCAGATGTGACTTAGATGTCACTTCGCTGATCCTCCTTAACACTTCAAAGTGTCCAAGGAACCTAGGAGCAAACTTGAAATTGGGAAACCTTAAGCGAATATTTTTAGAAGAGAGCCATACCTTATCTCTTGACGAGAACTGAGGCGGTCTCCTTCTTCTCTTGTCTGCATGTAACATCTGCATCTGTTCGGGCCTCAGCACCATCCTCTACCCGTAACTTACGGTGGAGGATGCGTTGCTGACTGTTATTGTACTAGTCTGAACACTGCTTTATTTCACTCTGCTCCTTAATTGATTTCTACCACACTCGTCTGCCTCCTGCAGGCTGTCTTTCGGGCAGCAAATGGTTAACTCACCTGTCATTGACTGAATCCTTGTCCATTCACTTTCCTCCCATGCTGTCTGATCTCAGAGGACCGGTCCAATCAATCTCCAAGTTGTCAACCTCTGAATAGGGGGGATCTGGCAAGTAAGCAGGGACAGTTGAGTGGGTGTAGTTTAGGGCTCACTGTCCTTGTCTGTCCTACCCCTTCCCTTTCTGTTGTTGGTTCCCAGACAGCGGCCTTACAGTACAGCAAGCCATATTATTACTTCTCCTTGTCCGGTTCAGGATGGCCACCATCCTGGATCTTGTGAACCGGATGGAGGGTTTGGCGGGTCTGGTTTCTGAGTTGGCAAACCAGGTCCATATGCTGTCTCAGCGGGTTTCCTGTCCCCAGGGATCATAAGGTGAAGATACTTCTCCCGGATCGTTTCTCAGGTGACCGTGATAAGTTTGAGACCTTCAGGGAGTAATGTCTGTTGTATTTTCGAGTTAATCCCCTTGCCTCTCAAGCCCAGATGGTAGGGGTGGTGATCTCCCTTTTATAAGGTAATCCTAAATCCTGGGCCCTCAAACTTCCACCTGGAGCAGAGGAATGGTCTTCTTTGGTTAAGTTTTTTAGATCCTTAGGAGCCATTTTTTCTGAACCGGACCATGTTGCGCTAGCGGAAACCCAACTTCTAAGTATTCGACAGGGGAAACGCTCTGCCGAGGAGTATTGCATGGAGTTCCGCAAGCACTGTGTGACCGCGGGATGGTGTGACCCCTCTTTGAAGGCCTTGTTTAAACAGGGACTTTCAGAATCGGTAAAAGATATCTGGGTTAGTCATCCTGATCCCAACACTTTAGAACAGGTCATGGCTCTGGCAGTCCGTATTGATCGCAGACTTAGGGACAGGCGCAAATCTAGAATAGGTCTAGGTTGTTCTGCTGTGTCCTCTTCTCCCTCTTCTGAAAAATCTGTCCCTCCTCCTGTTACCTCTGGAGAAGAATCTATGCAACTGGGGGCTATGGATGCTAAAGCCAGGAGAGAACACCGCTTCAAGAATTCTCTGTGCCTGTACTGTGGTAAACCGGGCCACTTCCTGAGGAATTGTCCCATCAGACCTAAGCCCTTGACGGAAAACTTCAGTGCCTGAGTGGTAATCGAGGGAGCCACTCAGGCAATCGGGTATCTTCCGAACATGTTAAGATGTTGTTACCTGTTACGTTGTCTTTTGGGAAAAGGTCTGTTTCTGGACAGGCCCTGATTGATTCTGGGTCTGCTACAAACTTTATTGATTTTGCGTTTGTTTCGGCTTTGGGCCTGGAATTGGTAGAGTTGGACCATCCTTTTATGGTTACTGGGGAAGATTTTACCCCACTGAAGTGTCGAGAAGAAGGATGGTGGGCTCAGACCCTGTACTGATTATCGTGAACCGAACAACATCACAATTAAAAACCAGTATCCCCTTCCCTTGATCCCGGATTTGTTTAATCAGGTTGTGGGTGCCCGTTGGTTTTCTAAGGTCGATCTCCGCGGGGCTTATAATCTGATTCGAATCAGAGTGGGAGATGAATGGAAGACTGCGTTTAATACCCCGGAGGGACACTTTGAATACCTGGTGATGCCTTTCGGGTTATGTAACGCACCTGCAGTCTTCCAACAGTTTGTGAATTATATTTTTCGTGATCTCCTGGGTCAGTATGTACTGGTTTATCGAGACGATATTCTTATATTTTCTCCTGATTGGGCCACCCATGTTGAGCACGTCAGAGAGGTACTTTTAAGGCTATGCCAGAATCAGTTGTTTGCTAAATTGTCCAAGTGTCTGTTTGGAGTTCAAGAGATTTCCTTTTTGGGATACAGTACAGACCAAAAGTTTGGACACACCTTCTCATTCAAAGAGTTTTCTGTATTTTCATGACTATGAAAATTGTAGATTCACACTGAAGGCATCAAAACTATGAATTAACACATGTGGAATTATATACTTAACAAAAAGTGTGAAACAACTGAAAATATGTCTTATATTCTAGGTTCTTCAAAGTAGCCACCTTTTGCTTTGATTACTGCTTTGCACATTCTTGGCATTCTCTTGATGAGCTTCAAGAGGTAGTCACCTGAAATGGTATTCGAACAGTCTTGAAGGAGTTCCCAGAGATGCTTAGCACTTGTAGGCCCTTTTGCCTTCACTCTGCGGTCCAGCTCACCCCAAACCATCTCGATTGGGTTCAGGTCTGGTGACTGTGGAGGCCAGGTCATCTGGCGTAGCACCCCATCACTCTCCTTCTTGGTCAAATAGCCCTTACACAGCCTGGAGGTGTGTTTGGGGTCATTGTCCTGTTAATAAATAAATGATGGTCCAACTAAACGCAAACTGGATGGAATAGCATGCCGCTGCAAGATGCTGTGGTAGCCATGCTGGTTCAGTATGTTTCAATTTTGAATAAATCCCCAACAGAGTCACCAGCAAAGCACCCCCCACACCATCACACCTCCTCCTCCATGCTTCACGGTGGGAACAAGGCATGTAGAGTCCATCCATTCACCTTTTCTGCGTCGCACAAAGACACGGTGGTTGGAACCAAAGATCTCAAATTTGGACTCATCAGACCAAAGCACAGATTTCCACTGGTCTAATGTCCATTCCTTGTGTTCTTTAGCCCAAACAAGTCTCTTCTGATTCTTGCCTGTCCTTATCAGTGGTTTCCTAGCAGCTATTTTACCATGAAGACCTGCTGCACACAGTCTCCTCTTAACAGTTGTTGTAGAGATGTGTCTGCTGCTAGAACTCTGTGTGGCATTGACCTGGTCTCTAATCTGAGCTGCTGTTAACCTGCGATTTCTGAGGCTGGTGACTCGGATGAACTTATCCTCCGCAGCAGAGGTGACTCTTGGTCTTCCTTTCCTGGGGAGTCCTCATGTGAGCCAGTTTCTTTGTAGCGCTTGATGGTTTTTGCGACTGCACTTGGGGACACTTTCAAAGTTTTCCCAATTTTTCGGACTGACTGACCTTCATTTCTTAAAGTAATGATGGCCACTTGTTTTTCTTTACTTAGCTGCTTTTTTCTTGCCACAATACAAATTCTAACAGTCTATTCAGTAGGACTATCAGCTGTGTATCCACCTGACTTCTGCCCAACACAACTCATGGTCCCAACCCCATTTATAAGGCAAGAAATCCCACTTATTAAACCTGACAGGGCACACCTGTGAAGTGAAAACCATTTCAGGTGGCTACCTCTTGAAGCTCATCAAGAGAATGCCAAGAGTGTGCAAAGCAGTAATCAAAGCAAAAGGTGGCTACTTCGAAGAACCTAGAATATAAGACATATTTTCAGTTGTTTCACACTTTTTTGTTAAGTATATAATTCCACATGTGTTAATTCATAGTTTTGATGCCTTCAGTGTGAATCTACAATTTTCATAGTCATGAAAATACAGAAAACTCTTTGAATGAGAAGGTGTGTCCAAACTTTTGGTCTGTACTGTACATCATTACCCCTGAATCTTTTTGAATGGATCCTCTCAAAGTCACGGCTATAGAAAACTTGGAACACCCTACTAACCTTAAAGCCATTCAACGTTTTTTGGGCTTTTCCAATTACTACCGTAAATTTATTAAAAATTTTTCTGTTTTAGCTAAGCCATTGACGGATCTCACTAAGAAGGGTGCTGATGTTACCAATTGGACTCCAGAGGCTGAACAGGCATTTGTACAGATTAAGAACTGATTTGTCAATGCTCCAAGTTTGATTCAACCAGATTTTGATTCCTCTTTTGTGGTGGAAGTTGACGCTTCTGAAGTAGGGGTGGGAGCAGTTTTGTCTCAAGGTCTTGAGTCTCTCACTCGTCTGCAGCCTGTGGCTTTCTTCTCTAGGAAGTTCTCCCCCCTCTGAACACAACTACGATGTGGGTAATCGTGAACTTTTGGCCATCAAATGGGCATTTGAGGAGTGGAGACACTTCCTTGAGGGGGCCAAACATTGGATTACTGTGATCACTGATCATAAGAATTTACTGTACTTTGATAATGCTAAATGACTTTCTCCCAGGCAAGCTCGTTGGGCATTATTCTTTACCCGCTTTAGCTTTATTGTCATGTATCGTCCTGGCATTAAAAATGTTGAGGTGGATGCTCTGTCTTGTAGTTTCTGTACCAGCAAAACTGCAGAGGTTGCCCCTAAAAAAATCTTATCCCCTGGTGTCGTGATTGCTACTATAAATCATGATCTAGCTAATTCCATCGCCAGTGCTCAGGATTTAACACCTAGAAACACTCCTGTTGATAAATTGTTTGTAACCCATAATCTCCGTCTCAGGGTTTTAGAAGAGGTTCACTGTTCAGTTTTGGCTGGACATCCTGGTATTGCGGGTACCAAGTATCTTTTAGCTAGGTCTTATTGGTGGCCCTCTTGGTCATGTGATGTTAATGATTTTGTAGCAGCATGTGAGGTATGTGCCTGGTGGAAAGTGCCTCGAAGGTTACCAGAGGGGCTCCTCCAACCTCTTCCTATCCCTTAAAAGCCTTGGACTCATATATCAATGGAGTTCATAAGTGATTTGCCCAGTTCTCAGGGGAGAACCGTCATCTGGGTTGTTTGTGACAGGTTTTCTAAAATGTGTCACTTGGTGCCTCTCAAAAAACTTCCTAGTGCCAAACTGTTGACATCTTTATTCATTAATTATATACTTCGTCTTCATGGTATCCCAGATAATATTGTATCTGATAGTGCAGTTTGTCTCCAAGTTTTGGAGAGAATTTTGTGGGCGGTTGGGGATCTCTCTGTCCTTCTCATCCGCATTTCACCCGGAAATGAATGGGCAGACAGAGAGACTCAACTAAATGCTAGAACAATTTCTAAGATGTTTTGTGTCTGATGCTCAAGAAAAATGGAAAAGTTTTCTTCCTCTTGCGGAATTTGCTATAAACAACACAGTGAGTTCTTCAATTAAAACATAGTTTTTCTGTAATTATGGTTTTAATCCACGATTTTCCTCTTCTCGAGATCTAGAGTCTGTTAACCCTACCGCCGAATCTACGTATCAGCGACTGTGCACAGTCTGGGCCCAGGCTCTTTTAAAACCTGGCTAAAGCCCAAGATAGACAACAACATCAGGCTAATAAAAAACGTTCTTCTGGTCCTGATTATGTTTTGGGGGAGCGTGTATGGTTGTCTACTAAGAACCTACGTCTCAAGGTTCCGTCTGGGAAGTTTGCACCACGCTATATTGGTCCATACCATATAATTGATATTATTAATCCAGTGTCGTTCAGATTACTTTTGCCTAGCACGTTCCGTATACATAATGTTTTTCACAAGTCTCTTTTGAAGAAGTATATTCCTCCTGTATTGCCTGTGTCAAACCCGCCAGCTCCAGTTAGTGTCCAGGGTGAGTTGGAGTTTGAAGTAGAAAAGATTCTGGATTCTCGTCTGGTCCAGAACTCTGTCCAGTATCTTGTTCATTGGAAGGGCTATGGTCCTGAGGAGCAGACATGGGTCTTTGGCAAAGACCTTCATGCTCCACGTCTCCTTCAAATATACCATCGTCAGAACCCTTCCAAGCCTGGTGGGACCAATGAGGGTCCGGTGGTCCCTCGAAAAAGGGAGGGTACTGTAATATCTGCACCTGTTCGGGCCTCAGCACCATCCTGTACCTGTAACTTACGGCGGAGGATGCATTGCTGACTGTTATTGTACTAGTCTGAACACTGCTTTATTTCACTCTGCTCCTTAATTGATTTCTACCACACCCGTCTGCCTCCTGCAGGTTGTCTTCCGGGCAGCAAATGGTTAAATCACCTGTGATTGACTGAATCCTTGTTCATTCACTTTCCTCCCATGCTGTCTGATCTCAGAGGACCGGTCCAATCAATGCCTGGACCGGGACTCTGATATCCCATCTAAGGTTTGCTCGCCCCTCTAACAGTGCTTGATATAAGTCTTCCCTGGAGAGTGCTAGCAGTTATTTGATTCTATATTCCTGATCCTCTGACATTTGGCTTCCATTTTTGACTATCCGTTTGTTTTCTGATTCGGTACCTCGCAGACTTCTTGGTTCTGACATCTGCCTTTATGACAATTCTTCTGTGTCTGTTTTTGTCTCGTTTTTGTCTCCATGTTCTCACCTTATTACAGGAAGGGACTGTCTCCAAGTTGTCAACCTCTGAATAGGGGGGATCTGGCTAGTAGGCAGGGACAGTTGGGTGGGTGTAGTTTAGGGCTCACTGTCCTTGTCTGTCCTACCCCTTCCCTTTCTGTTGTTGGTTCCCAGACAGCGGCCTTACACTGCATTAATCTTCATGCGAGTCACCACTTTGTTGATGCAGACCTTGGTGTCACGCCAAATCTTCAAAAAATCTCTAAAAGAGGAATCCGCAGCTAGTACCCCAGAAGATGTCGGAAGAGGGAGAGGAGTACGAGGATGTTGTCCAAAAGCGACAAAGAATGGAGAGGAGACTCACGAGTGGTTGTTATAGGAGAATTCAGCCCAAGGAAACAATTGTACCCAGTTGTCATGTTGGGCTGAAACTAAATGCCGGAGATAGTTCTCTAATATTTGATTGACCCGCTCTACTTGTCCGTTGGTCTGAGGATGATAACCCGAAGAGAAGTCCAGCTCTATTTTGAGCAACCGGCAAAGAGCTCTCCAAAGCTTAGAGGTAAACTGGACTCCGCGATCGGAAGCAATATGGCAAGGTAGACCATGCAAGCAGAATATGTGTTTCACAAACAGTTTAGCTAGTTCAGCAGCCGAGGGAAGACCAGCCAAAAGAATGAAGTGTTCCATCTTGGAGAACCGGTCCACGACCACCCAGATAGCTGTACATCCGGCAGAATAGGGCAGATCTGTAACAAAGTCCATGGCAATGTGTTTCCATGGGGCATCAGAAACAGGAAGAGGTAACAACAGCCCGGGTGGTTTGGTCCAGGAGACTTTATTTTGAGCACAGACAGTGCAGGCAGACACATAATCACTCACATCCTTAGTGTGGGCCACCAGTAGTGGTGAGACAAAAGTTCTGTGGTCTTGCGGATTCCTGGATGACCAGCCAGTTTGGAGTTGTGGCTCTAAGCTAGAATACGTTTTCTCTTGGCAGATAGCACAGAAGTCCTCCCAGGAGGGATGTTTTTACCAGGACAGGAGCCACTGTGATCAAGCATGCAGGATCTACTATATACTGGGGCTCCTCCTGCTGGTCGGAGAAGTCAAATGTCCGAGACAGCGCATCCGTTTTGATGTTCTTCTTGGCCAGGCGAAAATGCAGCTCAAAATCAAAACGGGAGAAGAAGAGTGCCCATCTGGCTTGGCGAGGGTTCAGACGCTGGGCCATCTGCAGATACATAAGGTTCTTGTGGTCAGTGAAGATTATCACCGGATGCTGGGTCCCCTCCAATAGATAACGCCACTCCTCCAAGGCAAGTTTTATGGCCAGAAGTTCTCTATCTACTATACAGTAATTCCTCTCAGCAGGGGAGAAGAGCTTGGAGAAAAATCCACAAGTAGACTTGCCCTTGGAAACTTTCTGTAGTAAAACAGCATCGGCTCCTATGGAAGAGGCGTCCACTTCCAAAAAGAATTGGCAGGAGACATCAGGATGATGTAGAACAGGTGCTGCAGCAAAGGCCCTTTTTAATTGGACAAAGGCGGCTTCATCCTCAGGAGTCCAGACTCTGGCATTCATCCCTTTCTTAGTAAGGGCGGAGATCGGAGATGTGAGAGATGAAAAATTTGGGATGAACTGACAATAGAAATTTGCAAACCCAAGGAAGCGCTGTATAGCATGAAGATCCCGTAGGCGGGGCCAGTCCATTACTGCATTCAATTTTTCAGGATCCATCTGCAACCCGGCATTCAATATGATGTATCCGAGGAATGGTACAGTAGATTTTTCAAAGATGCATTTCTTGAGTTTGCCCTAAAGTTGATTCTCTCTCAACCACTGTAAAGCTAAACATACATGCCTCCAGTGAGTGGCCAGATCAGAGGAATAGATCAGTATATCGTCCAGATACACTATCACGCAGACATAGAGCAGGTCCCAGAAAATATCGTTAACCGACCCCTGGAATACCGCGGGAGCATTGCATAGACCAAAGGGCATGACGAGATACTCGTAGTGACCATAGCGAGTGTTAAAAGCAGTCTTCCACTCATCGCCTTTTCGAATGCGGATAAGGTTGTATGCGCCGCGCAGGTCTAATTTAGTGAAGACCTTAGTCCCCGGATCCTGTCAAAGAGTTCAGAGATTAGCGGTAGAGGGTATCGGTTCTTGACTGTGATCTTGTTCAGACCTCGATAGTTGATACAGGGTCGTAAGGATCCATCTTTTGTTCTGCACAAAGAAGAACGTGGCACCGGATGGTGAAGTAGATTTTTGGATAAACCCCCTTTCGAGGTTCTCCTTGATGTAATCAGACATCGCTTGGGTGTCGGGAAGTGAGAGTCGGTAGACTCGACCATGAGGAGGAGTGGCACCAGGCAGGAGGTCAATCGGACAATCATACGGACGATGAGGGGGCAGGGTCTCTGCCTCTTTCTTACTGAAAACATCAGCAAAACTGGCATACTGCTATGGAAGTCCAGGCAGGTCTATAATAGGCGAGGAAGCAGGTTAGACCTCCGCAGGTGGACTGACAGTATGATTTCCAACGCAGAATCTGACCGGAGTACCAGTCCAGAACTGGAGTATGCTGACGCAGCCAGGGTAGACCAGAGATAATCGGATTCACGGACACTGGCAGCACATAGAAAAAGATCGTCTCAGAATGCAGAACCCCTATTTGCAGCTTAAGGGGCAAAGTAACCGAGAGCATAGGTTCAGAAAGTGGCAGTCCATTTACGGGCAAAAAGGGCCTTGCCTCCACAATACAGACACAGGTTCTCTGCTCTATGGTGAAACGTTCCTGGTCAGACAATCGAAGGCTCTCTATTTGCATGGGTTCTTCAGATGGGGTGGACACTACGCTCTTTGAGTATTACTGGTGTTTTTAAACAGCTTACTAAGATCTATAAGGATCACGTGATGGGGTGATGGGAGATCCAGACCTTGGATACCTACATTAACAACAAAATAGTACCTAGAGGTCTGAGGATCCCCCTTACACCTGCCTCTCATGTGCGCTCACCTGAGTTTACTCTACAAGTGGGAGAGGGAATCGATTGATTCCTCTCTCCGTCTTATGCGTTTGTTACTTGAGAAGGAGAAGTCTCTACACACCAGAACAGTCGCCGAACTTCAGGATCAGATAGAGATCGTTAAAAAGTTCTCTGATAATCCTGAATACTCTCGTAAAGAACTTACACTCCAGCAGACTATTGACAGATTCACATCGCAGTTGAAAGAACGCAAGCATTCACAATATCTTCGTGACACTACCGACTTTAAGGAGGGACGCATATTTGATTTTAATACTAAAACGGGTAAAATACTGGAAATTGACACAGAACCCTCATCATCAGAGGGGGAGGGGGGACCAGATAAAAGCAACTCTCAACCACCTCAGTTCCCAATATTTTCTACACAGAGAGGCAGGTCCTCACGGGGCAGAGGTGGCCGACCCAGAAGTCCCTACCATAGAAGCGTTTTTTTAGAGAGCGGTACACCCACCACCAGTTACGCCTTGAGGGACAGGAAGACCTAATTAATACCGGTCTTCCTACCACACGATCTGACACACTACAGATTGTCAATTTGTCTGAATGTCCTTACATCTGCTGAAATGTGTCTATTGACTAAGGGTCTTTCCTTTGTACCCACACATGCATTTAACATATTTGAGTGGGTAAAGGATTTGTACCTATTTACTTGTAGACTTAAATGGAAAAAATTCTTTGCGACACATGATAAGAACCAATGTGCTGCCCTTGGTATTGATGTGGACGATCTCCCAAATGTACGTATTCTGGCTGATATCATCGAGGAGGGGGATAGGGGTATGGGTGTGGGCCCATGTACTCAATTCAAGCTCCCGTCACAACAGAACCCACCAATTGGAAATGGCACACCAATGGATATCTTTTTTAAGGTCATGGTGGACCAACTTCACTCACTACAGGGCAGGAGACATGGGCCATCGAATCTAACCAGGGAGGAGGTTGAGGCAATGTTGTCCCTCGAGCAAAACCCTAATATTGTCATCAAACCAACTGACAAGGCGGGCAACATTGTCATCATGGCATTTAAGAAATATCATCTAATGTGCAAAAACTTCCTGGATGATTCTAAGTGTTATCGTTTGCTTGATGGCTATCCTACTGGTGTGTTCCATAGCAAATTCAAGCGCGTTCTGGATTATGCCCTCGATAACAAACTGATCAGTAAAAATGAGCATTCATTTTTGCTTCCATCACATCCTGTGACCCCTTGTTTCTATAGCCTTCCGAAAATACATAAGGGGCTCATGCCCCTCAAAGGTCGGCCAATTGTTTCGGGTACGGGGAGCTTGACTCACAACATTAGTACCTACGTGGATGCCATCCTGCGTCCATTTGTTCAGGCTTTGCCATCTTATACCCGTGATTCAATGAACGTTATTAAAAAACTGGATGGCATTTACGTGGATAGTCAGACCTTCCTGGCTAGTTTGGATGTGGAGGCACTCTACAGCTCCATACCCCATGACAAAGGATGTGGAGCTGTAGAGTTCTTTTTACGACAGAGGGGTGTATATCTAAACTCTCATAATGCGTTTGTTATTGAGTGACTGCGGTTCGTCCTGGAGGAGCTGTTCTAGGATGTCAGATTTTGTAGGGGCGGCTAGGGATTTGCATTCCACGTTTTGCGACAGGGGTTACCCCCCACATGTCCTTACTGAAGCTTTCCATCACTCACTGGCTACTTATCGTGAGACTCTCTTGGTCCCAAGGACCCGGGATCAAACGGAGGGGCCTATTCGCATCGTAGCCACATTTAATGACATCCATGGGGAGGTGAGGGAGCTTCTGACTCGCTACTGGGGTATACTTCGATCCGACCCGGATATAGGGCATCTAGTGGGGAATAAACCCCTTATCACATACCGACGTGGTCGAATTTGAAAGACAGACTGGTGCATAGTCTGTATCAATCACCAGTCTGTACTCCTGCGAGTTGGCTCAAGAGGGAAATCACAGGCACTTTTTGATGTGGAGAGTGCATTGCGTGCTCCTCCATCATGGGGGGAAAATCCTTTATCGGCACAGTGATAAATAAAAGCTACCTGATAAGATCCTACATTAATTGTAGGACTACTGGCCTTGTATATCTCATCACCTGCGTGTGCGGCAAGCAATATGTGGGTAAGACCCTCAGAGAGTTCAGACACCGGATCGGCGAACATCTCAATGACGAAAAGAGTCTGACACCCCATTTGCACGCCATGTTAACACTTGTCACCCCCGTATCTCTGCAGCAATAAAATTTCAGGGCATTGAGGTGGTGACAAAATCACCAAGGGGGGGGCAATTTTGATCGAAAACTGCTCCAAAAGGAGGCCCGTGGACATTCAGACTCCGGACTGTCTGTCCGGATGGTCTGATTGAACACATTTCGTTCACCTCCTTTCTGTAATGCTGGCCTTATAACAACGGACAAATGACATCCGCTGGTATCTGTCACTATATATTACCTATATACAATATACTCGGCAAGCGGTTTTGTTGCATTACATTCATACATGTCAGCATTCATCATTATACCTCATGACACATGTGATAGGTGATGATTTATAATGTACCAGATCTGGCTTGCTGTTTTTTTTTTTTTTTTCCATTCATTTACGTATTCCCTTATACATTTATCTGGCAGGACCTTCGCTTTCATCACTTGGCCGTGTATGGGAGAGGCGTGGTATTCATTAGCATGCTGCATTTACCCTCCTCCCGACCGGCCTACGTGCATCATGACCCCGCCCTGTTATGGGAGGGGTCTCCTGAATTTAAGGAGCCTGTTTGAGTGGCCGTGCTATGGCCATTTTAGCGCCGACGCTGCCGCCTCACTATCAGAGGCGGTGGTATTTTTGTATTTGTGTGTCCTGTATTTGTCCCCTGTATGTTGCCCATAGCTCCTGATGAACCGGAATGTACGGGGAAACGCGTTGAGCGTTAGGGACTAAGCTGCAGGGCTGGACATGGTTGTCATTGTGCAACTTCATATGTTTTTCTAGCGTTAGGCTGTGCTTTGTTTTCTCACATAGCTGTTTATTGAGGCTCACTATTATTGGAGGTTACCCTTGTGAGCGCTATTGCTCCTCACTCCAGACCCAATATATCCAGCATATGACTTTGTAAGGGCTCTTTTGTTGTACATTACACCTTGACCTGGCATATATAGACTCATAATTGCATGATGCATTTCAGAGCCGCAATTGGTCAGCCTTGGTATGAGGTGCTATGTGCACTTTAGCCTATTTACTATTTGTATCCAGTATTTGGGAAAGACATACGTGACTAGGGTGCGTATATATGCTTTGTTCGCCCCTGGGTCTCTGGAGTTCTGGTCCCTATTCAAGTAGTTGTACGCCTGAATCACAATAACTGTCTCTTAGGGGTCTCTTTCCATATTTTAGAGTAATAACAAATAAAGTATTTTTTGTTTTCTTTTTTAAAGCATCATTCTAAGGCAGTGGTTCACTACAGGAAGGACCGGTCTCTGGAAGGATGGAGCCAACCAAGGTGGTCTTCTGGTGCCTGCGACCTCCTTAGTACGTTCCCTGAAACGCATATCAACCCTTGTGGCTAAGGTGATTAGGTCATTCAGAGTAGATGTACAGTCGCAACCAGCTAATTCATCCTTAATCCGGTCAGAAAGGCCCTCCCAGAACACCGTCAATTAAGCCTCATTATTCCATGCAAGTTCGGCAGCCAGGGTATGAAACTGGGTGACATACTGTCCCACCGACGAGGAACCCTGTCTTAGATGCAGCAGAGCTGACGCAGCATAGGACGTGCGGCCGGGGCCTTCAAAGACCAGCCGAAAGGTAGCCAGGAAAGTCTGCAGATTAGTGGTTTCAGGACCTCCATGTTCCCAAATAGGATTTGCCCAAGCAAGGGCCTCATCAGACAGCAGGGACACAATGAAGGCAACTTTGGACCGCTCAGTGGGAAACCTCTGCTCATGCAACTCAAAGTGGATCAGGCACTGGTTCTGGAATACACAACAGGTTTTAGGATCTCCACCACAGCATGATGGCAGAGGGAGTTGCACACCAGCGGCACACAAATCCAGATTCAGATTCGGTGTGGGTATTGCAGGGGTAGCAGTGACTGGCGACCCTGCAGTAGCTGGAGTAGAGATGGCATCCAGGCAAGCAGCGACATTCTGCATGAACTGAATCATGACATTCTGACGATCGCTCTGACGCCTGACTTCTTATAACAATTCCTGAACGACAGGCTTGGGGGGTCCATGGCCTCAGTGTATGTCACAGTGTTGTACTGTGCCTCGTGAAGGTCTAAGCAGGCAAGGCAGGAATGAAGCAGATAGCGGAATCCGGGAACACTAGCACTAGTCAGCAACACAGGAATTCAAGCAGGAATAATAATAACCAAACAGGACACAAGGACCTTAACACTGAGGCATCTGGGAAGAGGGCTGAGCCACTGATATATGAACAGGAGGGCTAGGGTTGGTCAACGAGGTCACATGATCCAACCCACATGATCCAACATGCGCCGGCCCAAGGGGAGTGATGCAAGGAATAGACAGCAAGCATGTTGTAGCTAGTGCACAGACAGAGCCCAGGACTGCAGCGGTGAACGGGAAGCACAGGCAGCAGATCACCGCTGAACATGGCACCCAGGACCGCGGCGGTAAGCAGGGGAACAGCGGCGCTACACTCACATTAGCTAGTTTTAATGTTCATGAGTCCACCATCAAGAGGATATTGAACGACAATAGTGTGCATGGCAGGATTCTAAGGAGAAAGCCACTGCTCTCCAAAAAGAGCTTTACTGCCCATCTGCAGTTTGCTGAGGATCACCTGGTCAAGTCAGACTGCTATTGGAAGAATGTTTTGTGGATGGATAATGACAAAATATAGCTTTTTGGTTTAAACTAGGAGTATTATGTTTGGAGAAAGGACCACATCCCATCTGTGAAACACTGTTTGTCATGGTTTGGGCCTGCTTTGCTGCATCTGGACCAAAATAGCCTAACAAGGAATTTAGAATTATTCTTTATTAAGCAAATTCTAAAAGAAAATGTCAAGACATCTGTCTGTAAGCTGATTCTGAAGAGAATGTGAGTGATGCAGCAAGACAACAACCGTAAGCACACAAATCATTCTACCAAAGAATGGTTCAAGAAGAATAACGTTAAAGTTTTGGAATGGTCAAGTCAAAGTTCTGACCTTAACCACTTCCAGTCTGCCCATTGACTATAAACGTCCTGGTAGTGGATCTCTATCTCTGAATGGACGTTTTAAAACGTCCTTGAGCTTTGCCCCCTGTATGCAGCACCTGTACATAGAAGCTCCATGACTCAGCTGCCTCCTGACAGCCAAGAACATGGAGCTTTAACCCGAGACCTTTTTTCCTGGCCTCCAGGCTTTTGATCACTCTGACAAGCTGTCAAAGCCATCACAAATGCTTGTACTATCTCCCTCTCATTACTGCCGGTCACAGAGCAGTTTACAACCACATATGGGGTGTTTCTGCAAACTTCAGAATCAGGAAAATAAATATTCAGGTTTGATTTGCGGTTTACCCTTGCTATCTTATAGGAAAATCGAATTAAAAATTGAAAATCTGCAAAAAAAATATATTTATTTTTACATTTCACCTTCCTTTTGTTTTAACTCTTGTGGAAAATCTAAAGGGTTAACAAACTTTGTAAAAATCAGTTTGGATTACATTGGGGGCTGTAGTTTCTAAAATATGTTCATTTATGGGAGGTTTCTATTATTTAAGCCCCTCAAAGTCACTTTAGAACTGCAAAGGTCCTTTAAAATTAACTATTGGAAATGTTCATGAAAATCTTAAAAATTACATCTAAAATTCGAAGCCTTCTAACGTCCTCAAAAAATAAAATTACATTTCCAAAATTATGCTAACATAAAGTGGACATATGGTGAATGTTCATTAATAACAATTTTATTAGATATCCCTATGCAACTTAAAAGCAGAGAAATTAAAGAGGACCTCTCTCCTCTCCTGACATGCCTGTTTTAATAGCTCCATGCATTCCCCACGTACTAACCATTCTGGAACATCTATTCTTATGGCTCTATGTTGTGCCATTCCTTTATTATTTGCATTAGAAGTTATTAATGAATTCCTATTTGTCTTCAGTAAAGGAACAGGGGGGAGGTGACCAGTTGGGGGTGTGTCCCTGCAAAGACTGACTCTATCCAATCAGTGCTGCCATGTTCAGACTGTGCAGGGACACCCCCAACTGGTCACCTCCCCTCTGTACCCTTACTGCAGTCAAATAGCAATTTATTCATAACTTCTAGTGCAAATAATAAAAGAATGGCACAACATAGAGACATAAGAATAGATGATCCAGAATTGTTATTACATGGGGAATGCATGAAGCTATTAAAACAGGCATGTCAGGAGCGGTGAAAGGTCCTCTTTAATATTTAAAAAATTGTGATTTTTTTCAAAATTTTCAGTAAATTTTGGATTTTTTTTATAAATAAAGGTAAAATATATTGACTCATATTTACCATTTACACAAAGTACAATGTGTCACAAGAAAACAATCTATGAATGGCTTGGATAAGTAAAAGCGTTCCAAAGTTATTACCACATGAAGTGACACATGTCAGATTTGCAAAATTATGCCTGGTCGGGAAGGGGGTAAATGGCCCGGATGGGAAGTGGTTAATCCACTAGTACTGTTGCATAAGGACCTGAAGCAAGCAGCTCAGGGGAGGAAAACCAACATACGGTAACAGAATTGAAGTTGTTTTGTACAGAGGAATGGACTAAAATTCCTCCATGTCAATGTGCAGGACTAATCAACAATTACTGGAAATAGATCAGTTATTGCTGCACAAGGGGGTCACACCAGATTCTGAAATGTTTATGTTGGTCCAATGAGTCCAAGTTTGAGATTTTTTGGTTCCAACTGCTATGTCTGTAAGACGCAGAAAAGGTGTTTTCTAAATGTGTGATTCCCATTGTGAAGCATGGATGAAGAGGTGTGATGGTGTAGGGGTGTTTTACTGGTAACAGTGTTGGTGATTTTTTTCAAAATTGAAAGCATACTTAACCAGCGTGGCTACCAGAGCATTCTACAGTGACATGCCATCCCATCTGGTTTGTGCTTAGTGGGGCCATCATTTGTTTTCAATATGACAATGACCCTAAACACACTTCCAGGTATGTGAGGGCTATTTGACCAACAAAGAGGGTAATGCAATGCTGTTTAACACTTTTATGTTTACTACTTATTTCTATATGTGTTCTTTCATCGTTTTATATTTTCATTATGAATCTACAATATAGAAAATAAAAAAATAAAAAATGGAATGTAAAGGTGTGTTTCCAGTTTTATGGTCATATAACACATATACATAAAATAGCTATTTCCCATAGCTATTTTTGTCACACATTGTACTTCATATACGTAAAATTGGGTCAACACGTTTTACTTTTAGTTATAAAAAAAATACAAAATTTACAGAAGATTAGCGATTTTCTAAATGTTTCTGCTAAGACAGATAGTGATGCCTCACAGAATAGTTATTAATTCACCATATGTCTACTTTATGCTACTATCATTTTGTAAATGTTATTTTCTTTTCTTAGGACATTAAAAGGCTTAGAATTATAGCAGCAATAAAATAGGGCTCAGGAATAAAAGAGCACCATGTGCATTTGAGGTGTGTGTGCAAAACTGTAGTGCTTGGGGTGAAAAAATATACAGAACCCCAATAATAATTTACAGAACCTCATTTTGGAAACTGCACTCCTCAAGTTATTTATTAAAGGGCAGGGTGAGCATGTTGGCCCCACAGGTTTTTTAGAAAAACTAATGCACAGCAGATGGTAAAAAGTGAAAATGGCAAGTTTTCTAGACATATGGCATTTCAGTACCCAATATGTTGTCTCCAACATGTGCTAGTATGAAAAGTTAACTCTCACATTATTATGCTATGGTTCATGGTTTTAAAAACACCCCCTGTAGCCCTCATATTTTGCCTGAACATCTGAGAGGACTCAGGAGTAAAAGAACACCATGCGCATTATGAGGCCTAATATAATTTTGCAGCTTGTGCTGACAACTGTATTGGCTCTTTGATTAAATAATAAATTGAACACCTGAGAAGTGATCTTATTTTGGAAATTCTGTCCCTCAAAAATGTTAAGGGGTGGAGTGAGCATTTTAACCCCACAGGTATTTTGTTGAAATGAATGTGCAGGGGACGATGCAGAATGAAAATTGCAATTTTTCAAAAGGTAGGGCATTTCTGTGTGTAATATGCTGTCCATAGCTAGTGCCATCTGAGACTTACACCAAACTTCTTACATTGTTAGGCAAGTTCTTCTGGGTACAGAAATGCCATAAATGTGGACATAAGCTATGGTCTCTGCATGTGGCAGAGCTCAGAAGGGAAGGAGTGCCATTTGGTTTTTGCAGCACTCGTTCTGTTGGAATGTTTTTTGGGTGCTACATCATATTTGCATCCTGGGCACTTACAGCCAGAATGCTGCCCCTGGGCACTTGCAACCCTAATTTGCATACCATTAAAACCTTGTTTTTTTGCAACTTTAGAAAATCGGAAAAACTTTAGAAAATCGATCTGTTGGTGACAGACTCCCTTTAACCCCTTAAGCCACTATTATGTAAAGCCATCAGACCCACTGGATCTTCAAGAACCAAGTGGGTCTGAGTTTAAAAAGTGTTAAAAAAAAATGAAAAAAGTATAAAAAAAATAATAAATAAAAAAGTTTAAAAATTTTTTTCTTATAGCCACACATTTATAATTAGTAACATAGTAACATAGTTTATCAGGCCAACAAAAGACATCTGTCCATCCAGTTCGGCTTGTTATCCTACAAGTTGATCCAGAGAAAGGCAAAAAACCCCTGTGAGGTAGAAGCCAATTTTCCCCACTTTAGGGGAAAAAATTCCTTCCCGACTCCAATCAGGCAATCAGAATAACTCCCTGGATCAACGACCCATCTCTAGTAACCATAGGCTCCATTCACACGTCCTGTTTTTCTTTCCTGATTCGATCCTGATTTTTTCAGGACCCATTGAAATGAATGGATCCAGATCAGGATCAGGATCGAATCAGGAAAGAAAAACAGGACGTGTGAATGGAGCATAACCTGTAATATTGTTACCCTCCAGAAATACATCCAGGCACCTCTTGAACTCTTTTAGTGAACTTACCATCACCACCTCCTCAGGCAGAGAGTTCCATAGTCTCACTGCTCTTACAGTAAAGAATCCTCTTCTATGTTTGTGTACAAACCTTCTTTCCTCCAGACACAGAGGATGTCCCCTCATCACAGTCACAGTCCTGGGGATAAATAGATCATTGGAGAGATCTCTGTACTGACCCCTGATATATTTATATATAGTTATTAAATCTCCCCTCTGTCGTCTTTTTTCTAAAGTAAATAACCCTAATTTTGATGAACTTTCTGGGTACTGTAGTGCACCCATTCCACTTTTTACTTTAGTTGCCCTCCTCTGAACCCTCTCCAGCTCTGCTATGTCTGAATTGTTCACAGGAGCCCAGAACTGTACACAGTACTCCATGTGTGGTCTGACTAGTGATTTGTAAAGTGGCAGGACTATGTTCTCATCACAGGCATCTGTGCCTCTTTTGATGCAACCCATTATCTTATTGACCTTGGCAGCAGCTGTCTGACACTGGTTTCTACAGCTTAGGCTACTTTCACACTTGAGTTTACTACAGATCCGGCGGGTGAGGGGGCCCGCCGGATCTGTAGTGATAATACAACCATGTGGATCCATAATGAACGGATCCGGTTGTACAGATGTAGCAGCGCTTCTCCTCTTTCACTCGCAGTAAAAGTACGCTAATTAGGTGAATTCGTACGCATTAGCATACAAATTCACACGCTACATCTGTATTATCTTTAAACATCGCTGGAACGGATCTGTCATGATCTCCATTGAAAGTCAATGGAGGACGGATCCGTTTACTGAGTGTGTCACACCGAACGGATCCGTCCCCATTGACTTGCATTGGGGGTCATGACGGATCCGTCTTGGTGCGGATGCCCAGACTGGAGAGCAAACCTCAGCATGTTGCGGTTTGCTCTCCGTTCTGGAGACGGAACGGAATGCTTTTAGGAGCACTCTGTTGTCTTCAGTTCAGTTTTGTCCCCTTTGACAATGAATGGGGACAAAACGGAAACATTTTTTTCCGGTATTGAGCCCCTATGACGGAACTCAATACCGGAAAAAGAAAACGCTAGTGTGAAAGTAGCCTTAGTTTGCTGTTTACTAAAATTCTTAGGTCATTTTCCTTGTCAGTGTTACCCATTGTTTTACCATTTAATATGTACTGGTGACTTGCATTATTCCTTCCCATGAAGAATTAAAAAAAATACACTACACATTTTTGGTATCGCTGCATGCATAATAACCTGATCATGTTACTTTTACTGTAGGTTTAAAAAAAGCCATATGTACCCAAAATTAGCACCAATCAAACTGTCCCCTCATCCCACAAAAAATGAGGCCCTACATGAGACAATCGCACAAAAAATAAAATAATAAAAAAATTGGTTTTCAGAAAATGGAGACACAAAAACATAATTTTTTTTCAAAAATGCTTTTATTGTGTTAAAACCAAACTAAAATAAAAAAAAACTAGACAATATTAGGTATCATCATTGTGTACTAGGAGAAGAAAAGTGCGGCACTCACCAGAATCTTCTTGAATCTTTATTTGAAAAAGCTTACATAAAAGCAGGGTGTGGGGTGGACGCCATTCAGTGCGCTCAGGAACCAGCGGCGACGGCCGTTTCGCACTCACGTGCTTCCTCTGGCCGCTTCCTAATGACGCAACAGCGCCACCACCTCTTAAAGGTCCGCTGTCCCGATACACTGTAGCGGAACAGCAGTAAACATACATTTCAGCACAAAAAGCTTAAATATTGTAAAGAACTCACATTACATGCATATATGAATCAAACAATCAATAGGACACTGGAATCAAGTTCCAATAAAGGAACTTAAATCATTTCTATCATTCATACCAAGGGGTCCCAATGCTTCTGATCTAATAATCCGCCTTGCTTCTTTTTGTAACAGGATTCTATGTCTATCGCCTCCCTGTGGCAAAATGTTTATTATTTCCAACCCTGCAAATCTTAGCACGTTCGTGTTACCTTGATGCTCCTTCCTTATGTGGTCTATTAACCTAGGACAGCCTTTTCCTGTAGTGATGGTGTTCAGGTGCTCTCTGAACCTCTCATATAGGCATCTTATTGTCTTTCCTATATAAAAACGGCCACATTGACAAAGGACTAGGTACACAATGTACTTACTTCTACAGGTAATGAAACCATGCACCTTATGCCTGAGGCCTCAAAAACATATATATCTCTGTTGGCAATTAAAGGTACAGAAGGAACAGCTCCCACATCTGTAATTCCCTGGGGAGACCAGATCTTTAATCCAAGTATTTGTTTTTTTCTCCACAAATCTACTTCTCACTATGGTGTCTTTGATGGTATGACTGCGTCTAAAGGTAATACGGGGCTTATTAGTAAGTGTCGCTAGACTCGCATCTCTCTCCAAGATAGCCCAGTGTTTCGAGACCACCCTGCGGATGGTCTGAGCCATTGGGCTAAACTTAAAGGAGAAAGTGAATTGTTGCCCAGCTTCCTCCACTCTATATTTTCCTCTCTTGTGGTGACTCAACAATTCTTTCTGAGAGAGTGAGGATGCTCTATTTAGAGCTTGATCCAATACCCCTTCTGGATAGCCTCTTTTGCGTAGTCTATTTTTAAGTTCTAAAGCTTGCATCATAAAGCCTTCCTGAGTGTTATTGATTCTTCTTAATCTGACGAATTGCCCATAAGGGACTGCTTTTTTTAAACTTTCCGGGTGGAAGCTGTCATAGTGGAGCAGAGAATTGGTCGCCGTGGGTTTTCTGTACCCACTAGTCGCCAAACCATCTCCCTCCACACGGACAGCAACATCGAGAAATTCAAGTTGCTTTCCTCCATAGTTATTAGTAAAACGCAGTTTTAAGTTAAGAAAGGGGTTGTCAACCGAAAAGATATATTTGTCCTCAAACATAGCCAAAAAAATGTTAGCAAAGATACATGCCACCGGAGTACCCATGGCAGTACCAACTTTCTGTTTATACCAACAGGAGCCAAATCTAAAGCTATTGTTGGAAAGGACAAAGTGCAAAGCTTCTCTAATAAAGTTCCTGAAGTCCTCATCCTTACCGGTGCTTTCAAGCATTTCAATTACGGCATTGACACCTATCTCTTGGGGGATCAGAGTGTATAAACTCTCCACGTCTAAAAATAAAAGACTAAATCCACCCTGCCATTGAGTAGATTTCAATGCCCACAGGAACTCATTGGTATCACTTAGGAGAAAAGGAACCCCTTTTAATAAAGGTCTCAAAAGCCAGTCCAGATACTTGGACAATGGCTCAGTCACTGAGCCAATCCCCGAGACAATAGAGCGTCCGGGGGGATGACTTAGTGACTTATGAACCTTTGGCAAAAAATACCAAGCCGGCTTTGTGGGGAAAATAGGAAACAATTTCTCGATTTTTTTCTTTGAGAAAAAGTCCATTCCAACATACTTATTTAACCACTTCCCATCCGGGCCATTTACCCCCTTCCTGACCAGGCCTAATTTTGCAAATCTGACATGTGTCACTTCATGTGGTAATAACTTTGGAACGCTTTTACTTATCCAAGCCATTCATAGATTGTTTTCTTGTGACACATTGTACTTTGTGTTAATGGTAAATTTGAGTCAATATATTTTACCTTTATTTATAAAAAATCCCAAATTTACAGAAAATTTTGAAAAAAATCACTATTTTTTAAATATTAATTTCTCTGCTTTTAAGTTGCATAGGGATATCTAATAAAATTGTTATTAATGAACATTCACCATATGTCCACTTTATGTTGGCATAATTTTGGAAATATAATTTTATTTTTTGAGGACGTTAGAAGGCTTCGAATTTTAGATGTAATTTTTAAGATTTTCATGAAAATTTCCAATAGTTAATTTTAAAGGACCTTTGCAGTTCTAAAGTGACTTTGAGGGGCTTAAATAATAGAAACCTCCCATAAATGAACATATTTTAGAAACTACAGCCCCCAATGTAATCCAAACTGATTTTTACAAAGTTTGTTAACCCTTTAGATTTTCCACAAGAGTTAAAACAAAAGGAAGGTGAAATGTAAAAATAAATATTTTTTTTTTGCAGATTTTCAATTTTTAATTCGATTTTCCTATAAGATAGCAAGGGTAAACCGCAAATCAAACCTGAATATTTATTTTCCTGATTCTGAAGTTTGCAGAAACACCCCATATGTGGTTGTAAACTGCTCTGTGACCGGCAGTAATGAGAGGGAGATAGTACAAGCATTTGTGATGGCTTTGACAGCTTGTCAGAGTGATCAAAAGCCTGGAGGCCAGGAAAAAAGATCTCAGATTAAAGCTCCATGTTCTTGGCTGTCAGGAGGCAGCTGAGTCATGGAGCTTCTATGTACAGGTGCTGCACACAGGGGGCAAAGCTCAAGGACGTTTTAAAACGGCCATTCAGAGATAGAGATCCACTACCAGGACGTTTATAGTCAATGGGCAGACTGGAAGTGGTTAAAAGGCCTTGTAACTTGGTTTGAATTCCTATTGTAGGATCACATGTCAGTTCTTCATATACATTGCTATCATTTAATTGGCGTAGGGCCTCTGAAACATAATATTCCCTGGTCATCAAAACTATATTTCCCCCCTTGTCTGCGGGTTTCACTATGACATCCTCCTGCGCTTTGAGCCATTTAAGTGCTCTCTGTTCACCAGTTGAAATATTTGCTGGTGCTCTGGGATATACCAGAGCCTTTATTTCCTTCAATACTTGTTACATGAAGATGTCAATGTTACTCCCCGCAGTACAGTACACAATACTATTAGCTCTCCGCTATTATCCAGTTGCTGGGCACCACAGAGGTTACGGACTCCAGGTTTCAAGAGGAAGCGTGAACTTTTATGTATAAGAGCCATGCATGTGTAGTGCCATCCCCCTGCATTTTTCTCCTTCATATTTGTGAACTGCCATTAGGTATGATCATGTCCGTAGCAACCTGCACTATAAAAATATCATATGATCTACTCCCTAAGGTGAATGGCGTAAATAAAATAAAAACTATATAAAAAAAGCCATTTTATGTCACCTTACATCAAAAGAGCATAATACCAAGTGATTAAAAAGTCCAATATAGACCAAAATAGTACCAATCCAACTGTCACCTCATCCCACAAAAAATGAGCCCCTACATGAGACAATCGCCCAAAGAATATAAAAATATAGCTTTCAGAAAATAGAGACACAAAACATGATTTTTTTAAAATGCTTTCATAGTGTAAAACTGAAATAAAAAATATCACATGATCTAACCTGTCAAGTGAACATGGTAAAAAACAAAAAATCAAAAATGTGCCACACAAAAAGTGTAATATTGAGTGTTCAAAACGCACCTTATCCTGTGGTTTACTAAATGGGGGTCACTTTTTGGGAGTTTCTACTGTAGGGATGCACCAGAAGATGCTTGAAATGGGACATAATATCTAAAAACCAGTCCAGCAAAATCTGCCCCCCAAAAACCACCTGGCGCTCCTTTCCTTCTGCATCCTGCTGTGCAACCATACAGTGTTTTGATCACGTATGGGATGTTTCTGTAAACTGTAGAATCAGGATAATAGATATTGAGTTTACTTTGGCGATTAACCCTTGCAGTGTTACAAGAAATAATGGATTAAAATGGAAAATCTGCCAAAAAAGTGAAAATTTAGAAATGTAATCTCAATTTTCCTTTAATTTTTGTGGAACAAAGTTTATAAAATCAGTTTTGATTAACTTGAGGGGTGTAGTTTCTAAAATGTGGTCAAATATGTCCTTTCTTCTATGTAATCCCCATAAAGTGACTTCATAACTGAACTGGTCCTTAAAAAGTGGGTTTTGGAAATTCTCTTAAACATGTTAAGAATTGCTTCAAAAATTCTAAGCCTTCTAACGTCTAAAAAAAAAAAAATTACTTTTACAAAATTATGTCAACGCAAAGTAGTCATATGGGAAATGTAGAGTACTATTATATTTATCACTATCTGCCTTAAAAGCAATTCAAATTTTGAAAATTTGCAATTTTTTCAAAATTTTCAGGAAATTTAGTTTTTATATTGACTCAAATTTACCACTAACATGAAGTACAATGTGTTACAAGAAAACGATCTCAGAATGGCTTGGATAAGTAAAAGTGTTACAAAGTTATTACCATATAAAGTGACACATGTCAGATTTCCAAAATGTGGCCTGATTCTTAAGGTGAAAAAAAAATACTTTTCTGAAGTATTTTGGTCTAGTTCATGCTGATAACATTGGATATGAACAATATATATACCGTATTTTTTGGCCTATAAGACGCACCAGCCCATAAGACGCACCTAAGTTTTAGAAGAGGACAATAAGAAAAAAATATTTTTCATTAGACCTCAGGTCAGACCAGCAATCAGACCCCCAAATATTAATAAGACCTCAGCTGACAGCCCCAATCAGACCCCCTAATGTTAATAAGACCCCAAATCAGACCTCAGACCTAGCCTCTCATCATCACCCCTCCAGCTTCTCATCAGCCCCCCATCCTCATCCTCTCATAAGCCCCCAGTCGCTTATAAGCTCCCAGTCTCTTATAAGCCCCCAGCCTCTTACCATTCCTCATGCTTTGTACATAGAGCAGGCAGTGTGAAGGCTTAGAGGCGGAGCAGGCATGTTTGCTGGAAAGACTGCTCCGCCCATCATCTGCCTGCTCCAGCGCTCCCACCAACACTGTCACTGGAAATCTGCTGGCCGGTCCCTATGAACCAACAGCAGGCAGGGCCGGCCGGTCTCTATTACCCTGAGACAGCCACAGAAGACCTGACCCTACCACCAGCGCGCGCCGTGGCCGCTCCCCATCAGCAAGCACGCGCTGCACCCGCCGGGCTCTCCCTCTTCAGGTACAGATGTTGGGTACATCGCAGGCTGCTGTTCTTATGCAGCACAGCCTGTGATGTACCGTGCATCAGCGCCCTGTATTCAGCCCATAGGACGCACTAGCCCCCCCCATCTTAGGGGGAAAAAGAGTGCGTCTTATGGGGCGAAAAATATATATATATATATATATATATACTGCACAGAAATTCCTGGACAGTCCTTACAGTCCTAACAACAGGCAGCTATTTTCCAGTGTCTGTGGAAAAAAATAGATGCGTCCATGATTTTTTTTTTTAGGCTGGTGGTACTTGAGCAGGTCATTGTGTAATTATTATCATTTTACAGCTCACAGTAAATTCTTGTAATGAGTTCACATCAGTGTATTGAGCTATAGTAATGTATCACTTATAATCTTTTGTATTTGGCTATGAGTGATTTTTGTTTTGATAATTCGTCCACAGACAAAAAAAAAAAAACTGGTTGGCAACATTGATTCACTTTTTTTTTTAATACAAAAGCACTGAATACTGAAATTGGACTACGTGCTATGTTATATGGAGTTCAATAAAATATACCTAAAATCTACCATCTAATGTCCAATAAAAATCTACCTGACAGTTTTTTTTAAAATGTAAAAAGCCCTGTCCTTAAATAGCCTAGAGCACAGTGACAACTTAATTATGTGTAGGCTCCCTCCTCTGCTTCCTTCTCCTGTAGATGTTCTCAGTGGCATAATGCAGTTAGCACAATGTAAAGCTTCATTCTATGTGATATATGTAAGGTATTCATAGAAAATTGTATTGCAGTATTATTGACCACTGCATGAAAATGTTTATGCTTTTATATTGGCTCTTCATTAATAAAAATTAGTCCATAAATAATGTTCCCCTAAAATGGTACTAGAAAGTACAGTAATATGGCTACATCAATGGAAAAATAAAAAAAAAATCTTTGAATGTAGTTTTGTGTCAATGCATAACCTCAATCTTCTTCTTATCAGCTATGGACCTACAGACCTATCTACTGGAGTCATGTATCCTATAAACATTCAGGGGGCAAAGTGCTATAAACCATTTCTGTGTTGCTTGTGGCTTCATTGAACAAACATTTTATAGACTGTCTGGAGACATGACCCCTTGGAATGTGGAGGGGGAGGCAGGAGGGCATGGACTTCATCACCTGCTGATCATGGACCCATTGGGAGATGCTGGATGGTAGGGGGCTGGTAGTTGTTCCTGCCCCTACCTACTAGTGGGTTGAGGGAATGATGAGAATACTGTGTGAAGAAGTTGGGTGTGGTAGTTGGGGTGTGGGAGTTGAGGCCAGATCTTGGGACCATGTGTGAGGATTATTGGATGAGGGAGATGTGTTGGGACCATCCCCTGAAATATTTGTCATACCAAACGGATCTGTCCCCACTGACTTGCAGTCGGATGAGGAGGACGGATCCGGATGGCTGCGGCCATTCAAGCGCAGGGGATCCGAGCAGTACAGTGCTCGATACGAGCATGTTCGCTCAACTCTAGTTATCATGTCATTCTTAACACATAGTAAGTGTCGTTAAAAAAAGAAAATAAAAAAGGTTGTGTCCAAAAAGGGTTAAACCATCAGAGCCAATGGTTTAATAATGTCCATTACAAACTCTATGTATATGCTATGATACTGTGACTTCCTACTGTACTGTACTGTACTAACCTGATGATGCGAGTACAGTACAACAGACCTGCCATCATATGGGAACTCACTGCATCATAAATCACTATGTCAGTTCGTGTCAGAGGAGCCGCCATCAGTCCAAGAAATGTGGCTGACACATAGGCCGTGTTTCCCTGATCAAGCATGGTCATGTACATAAGGCTTTATACAGGATATACATGCAGCTGGTAATGGACATTGTTAAACCATTAGCTAACTAATCAGTGTGGGTCTGACCACTTGGACCCCCACCAATTTTAGAAAACAGCATGTGCACCGCCTCTCCATTCATTCTCTATGGGACTCCTAAAGAGCAGAAAAAAAACTCAAGAAATTAAATATTTGTTAAGTTGGAAAAAAATTATATTTTAAAGGGTTTGTCCAGCTTAAGATAATTTTTTAAATACCTGTGCACCTATTGGGACCTGTTGAGGGAAACATATTTATCTGCTCCCTGATGTTCGATTCCGGTTTGAGGACAAATTACTGCTGTGGCCAGCTATTGACAGCAGCAGTACACGTGACCCCTATCCATGCCAGTTTATATGCGGGGGATATTTAACGATCTGAAGTTGGACAACTGCTTTAATTTTAGACCCAGTGCTAAATTCCATACAAGAAATCACCTCCCATTGTTGTAATGGAAGGCAGCACTAAAGTCAATGCTGCCGTGGGTTAATTCTGCTCAGATTTTCAGACCATGATAAGGCCTTTTCACATGTCTGTGTCCGTGATGAAATCTGTGGTAAGATGGTCAGTGATTAATCCATGAAGATTTCTGTGAAGAATCTGTGTTTGGTCTTTGTGTCCATTTTTTGCTCTCCATGTGTCGTGTCATCTATGTTCCATGGACACTGCAAAGCTGAAAATTCATTTTCAGAGCATCTTCTCTTAATGGTCTGTGAAACATGGATGGCATCCGTGTTTGCGTCTGTGTTTTTCATGTACCCGTAGACTATAATGGGTGTGATGGATCCGTGAACGGACAAAATAGAGCATGTTTCTGTGTTAAAACCGCTGACAATGCTAAAACACAGATGTGTGAATACACACATTAAAATGAATGGGGTACGTGTGCTGTCCATGGGGAACACAACCATGGAAGAATGCAGATAACTTTCCCCACTACCCCAGAGCAGTGTGTATACTCTCACATACAGCTAACCAGAGACAGACAAGACCAATCATAATGCAGATAACCTCCCCCACTACCCCAGAGCAGTGTATATCCTCTCACATACAGCTAACCGGAGACAAGCCCTGTGAACAAGACAGACATAGCAGAGCTGGAGAGGGTTCAGAGGAGGGCAACTAAAGTAATAACTGGAATGGGTGGACTACAGTACCAAGAAAGATTATCAAAATTAGGGTTACTCACTTTAGAAAAAAGACGACTGAGGGGATATCTAATAACTATGTATAAATATATCAGGGGTCAGTACAGAGATCTCTCCCATGATCTATTTATCCCCAGGACTGTTACTGTGACGAGGGGACATCCCCTGCGTCTGGAGGAAAGAAGGTTTGTACACAAACATAGAAGAGGATTCTTTACTGTAAGAGCAGTGAGACTATGGAACTCTCTGCCTGAGGAGGTGGTGATGGTAAGTTCACTAAAAGGGTTCAAGAGGGGCCTGGATGTATTTCTGGAGTGTAATAATATTATAGGTTATAGTTACTAGAGATGGGTCGTTGATCCAGGGAGTAATTCTGATTGCCTGATTGGAGTCGGGAAGGAATTTTTTCCCTAAAGTGAGGAAAATTGGCTTCTACCTCACAGAGGTTTTTTTGCCTTCCTCTGGATCGGAAAACAGGCCGAACTGGATGGACAGATGTCTTTTTTCAGCCTTATAAACTATGTTACTAATTACATGAAATCAGTAAGCATTTGTTCTAGCCTCTTAATAGTCACCTGTCAGCTCTGCAGTTGCTCCCTCATTCTTCTCCACACTGACAGGGAAGGGAGTTGCTTTAGCTGCTCATATCTCTGGTTTGGTATCAGCTAGAGATATGGGCTTTCTGACAGTAATTTCTTCTCTGTTGCTTGGACTTTAGCCGTCATTGTATAAAAGCCTGGAATGTTTCTAGCTGCTACCATTCAGGAGATATCACCATCTAAAGCAGCCCTCCCCCTCCACTTTCTGCGCGAGCCCAGACACTCAGGCTGTGCTCATCCTCCCAGTGCTCTTCCGGTCTCTTGTTTATAATACAGAGGAGATGGCCTGCACATGACAACGCTGTGAGAAGAGACTGCAGGGTAGGAAAATAGCACGCTTTTGTGGGAGTTATTATCAGGTAAAACTGAAAATGATTAAATTTTAAAGCACAAAAGCAGTTATACAGCAGGGTGTACTATACCATTAGGGTATAAAAAAATGAAATGGCAGTTACACTTGTGCGAACATTAAGTGCTATTTTAATATAATTCAGTATGAAAATGAGTTAATTTTGTAATTGTGTAATTTACATTCTGTTACAAAAATGCTCCAGTTGCAAGACACTCCCTTTACTTCATTATAATGGAGCCCCCCCTGGTGTTTAATCTGTATTGTAATCTGCACATCTGCCTACTGAGCTGGATGAGCATTGCAAATGCTCAGGTCAATCCTTCAACAGCCGTATCTACTGTTAGAAGCTGTTACAGTTATAGGGAGAGAGCTGCCGCAAAAAGGGACACAGCTGTTAGCTTAATATAAATCTATCAGAGCAATGTATGGAGATTTCTCTGGATCATTATGAGGTACAGCACTGTTCTAGCTTTGTTAGAAAGAGATTGTCATGTACTGTATGATGTCTGGTTTTCATTTTTTACTTCGTGACAAACGTTTTAATGTCAAGGGCCATTTGCTTCACACATTATGAACAACTCAGCAACATTTGGACAGGAATGTAACAGATTTGATTTTAAAAAAATCTATACAAAAAACACTATTGAAACACACTCCTCTCAGAGTGACAACCGAGAACACAATTTAATCTCACACAAACCCAGCTATTACATTGTAGGGCATACAACTGTCAATCTATAAAAAAAGATTAAACATATTTTTGCCACATAAACAGAAATTGTGACTTCAACCCATCCTCCTGATTGCTTAAAATACCAGGGGCTATATACTATATTATATATTATATATGATGATTCATAGATATATATAATCATGATATATTGATATATATATATAAATATAATATATCCCAAGACTATAACTGTTATATTTTTATTTCTATGGAGCTGTGTGATACATTGATTTTTGCAGGATGACTTGCAGTTTTCATTGGTATCATTTTGGGGTACATACTATTTTTTATAGCTTTTTAGTCAATTTGTGTAGAGAATTCTGCCATTTTTTTTTGTTTAACGGCATTCATTTAGTGTCTTCTAAATGATGATCCTCATGAGGCGCCTGTCCTGGCAGTTTCGGTATGGAATACCATTGTGACCCTTGTCCTATAACACTTGCCTCTTGGGTCAGTTCTATGTACATCAGACATATTTAGATAACTAATTTGGTGCTTAGTCTCACAGTCTTCTTCATTTACATTAGAGGCCAACCTATGACCAAATATATTCTTTATCTGTATACCTTATTTTTTGGACTATAAGATGCAGAGGACTATAAGACGTACCTAGGATTTGGAGGAGAAAAATAAGAGAATATTTTCCATCAGACCTTAGAGCAGAACCCCAAATCAAATCACCATTCTTCATCACAACTCAGATCAGACTGCAAAATCAGACCCCCAACCTCCATTATCCTTAAATCACATCCCCCAACCTCCATCAACCTCAGGTCAGCCTCCCATAAGACCCCCAGTTTACATCAGCCTCAGATCAGACCCCCATTAGACCCCCAGACTACATCAGCCTCAGATCAGACCCCCATCAAACCCCCCAGCCTTTATTAGCCTCAGATCAGACTCCTCAGCCCCATCAGCCTCAGATAAGATCCCCAATTAGCCTCAGAACATATCCCCAGTCAGCCTCAGTACATACCCCCAATCAGCCTCACAACATACCCCCAATTAGCCTCAGATCAGACCCCCAATCAGCCTCAGATCAGAACTCTCAGCCCCTTCAGATCAGATGTAATAAAAAAAACATAAAAAAATACATTTACTTTAATTACTGCAGGCAGTGCTGCAGATGCAGGACCCACCACTCCCCGCATTGTTTCTTCTGGGTCTTGCTGTGTACTGTGACCTGACGGTGCACAGCATCGAGTCATAGTGCACGCCTACGTGCACTGTATCCTAACTGTACAGTAATTACACGTCTCTGTCGTAACTGCATAAAATATAGCATTCTGTCTAAATGCCAAACACTGTTTATGAAAGGTTGTAATTTTTTTTATAAAAAGGGGTATGGCCAAACAGCTAATTTCAGTAACTATGAACAGCCAATAGTGTGGACAGCATATGAACAAATCTGCCCCAGTCTCTCCTCCAGGTTAAACATTTTTCAAAAAGAATTAGAAGTTCACCAGCATCTTTAAATCTACAAAACTGTATTGGATTATTCACACCATAGCATGTATCAACCCCAACAGTGTCCATTTCAGTTTTGGAAAAGTCCCTCTTGCAGTCAATATTGGGTGATGTATTGTGTGAACACTTCAATAAAATGTTCCATTTGAGGATGTTGGTGAACTTCTCCTTTTTGGATTATTTCAGTAACTTTTCATCCACTTGTCTGGACAGAAAAATAGCAGTGAACAATGCCAGGTGCAATCATATTTCCCAACGTAATAAACTACTGGGAAAATGTTTATGTTTTTGGGAAAATCTCCTTTAAACTGAGCAGCCAGTTAAGGGCTCATGCACACGACCATATGTATTTTGCAGTCCGCAAAAAATTGATCCGCTAAAAATACGGATGACATCTGTGTGCATTCCATATTTTTCGGAATGGAACAGGTGGCCCTTAATAGAACAGTACTATCCTTGTATGTAATGCAGACAATAATAGGACATGTTCGATCTCTTTGCGGAACGGATATACGAACATAAGTAAACGGAATTTTTTTTTGCTGACCCATTGAAATGAATGTTTCCGCATACGGTCCACAAAAAAAAAAAACCCAAAACAACTGAACAGGTACCATAAGAAAATATGTTCATGTGCATGAGCCCTAAGGGTGTATTTTCTTCCTGCCTCACCACATTCCAATAGCCAAGACTTTTTATTTTATCATTGATGTAGCTGTTTGAGGGCTTGTTTCTTTTTTGTAGATTTTGTTATTTTTGGGTACATCTAAGTTAGTATTTAGATTTTATTATTTTTGAGGGGTGGTTAATTACAATAATTACTGTAAAGGCACATATTAATAATGACTAAAGCACAAAAAAGTCAAAGAAAAGAAAAATACAATTTCTTACAAAGACATCAAATATCCAAAAATAAATACATAGTTTGTATCCTCATAATGATAGTAACAAAATAATATTAACATGTTATTTATAGTGCACCACCAATTAATAAAAGTAAATCACTAAATTACATGAATTCTGATATGGTCAGCACAGAGAACTACCTGCAAGAAAAAAAATGCAATTTCTTACAAAGTCATAAAATGTCTAAAAGACATACCGTATTTTTCGCTTTATAAGACGCACCCGATGAAAAGACGCACCCCAGATTTTAGAGTAGGAAAATAAGAAAAAAATATTTTTCATCAGACCTCATATCAGACCCCCCATAAATTTCAGGACATCACATCAGACCTCAGATCAGCCCTTTCAGACCCCCATCAGACCTCAGATCAGCCCACTCAGCCCCCATAATAGCCCACTCAGCCCCCATTAGACCTCAAATCAGCCATATGAGCCAATCAGTCGTATTCGTATTCGATGTATAAGACGCACGGCCATTTCCCCCTACTTTTGGGGGGAAAAAAGTGCATCTTATAAAGCGAAAAATACGGGACTTTGTATCCTCATAAAGATAGTAATAAAATAATAACGTTAACATGTTACTTATAGTGCCCCACCAATGGCACACAAAAAAAAATAGCTAAATTACATGAATTCTGATATGGTCAGTATTAGGGATGAGCGAACCGAACCGTAACGAACCAGATTCGTTACGAACTTTCCCTAAAGTTCGGTTCGTCACCGAACCGAATTTTTAGAAAGTTCGTAACGAATCCGGTTAAAATAAGGGCGACGCAAAATATACGCATATTTATTGAGAATGTACGCTAATGCGTACGCTAATGCGTATGAATTCATAAAATGCGTACACATTAGCGAACTTTCTGAAATATGCGTATATTTTGCGTCGCCGTTATTTTGAGCGAACTGAACCGTAACGAACCAGATTCGTAACGAATCTGGTAAAAAAAAAAGGCGACGCAAAAATTTACTTTTTTCACAGAATAGACCAGGATACAAGGGATTATCACTCCTATAATCCCTTGTATCCTGGTTTTCTGTGAAAAACAAGATGTGTGACGTCACCCACACAGCCCCAGAAGTGCATGAGCGCGCCGACATTTTGTCAGTGCGTCTTCAGACATCCAAGAGAAAGGAGCTCCATAGATAGAGAGGGAAAAGTGATAGCTAGATAGATAGATAGATAGTCAAACAAGTAGATAGATACAGGGAGAGATAGAGAAGAAATAGAAAGGATTAGTGAGAGAAGCAGGAGAGAGGAAGAGAAAGCTAGATATAGAAGTTAAGGTGATAGATAGGGAAAGAGTCTGAGAAAGCAAGAGATAGGTAGAGGAAGTCATATAAATAAAAAAATTGTGACATCTAGGGAGAGATAGGGTGAGAAAAAAAATAGTGAGAGAAAAGAGTCAGGACAGGTAGCATTCCTGTTCCGTGACCGTACACGCTACACGTTGCTGCTGAGCTGGGTGCCGTCAACCCCGTTTAGCCACAACAAAAACAGTTTAAAAAAACTCCAAAAAAAAGTTATAAACAAAGTTTAAAAAAAAAAAATTTTTTTAAAGTTATAAAATAAGTAAAAAAAAAAAAGATAAAAAAGAAGTTCTGCCTCCACCACCTTGCAAACATCCGCCACTTCTACTGCATTCCAACCTGCCCCGGTGTCTTACCACCGATGTCAGGCCCGGCGCTCTCAGGCTGTCCTCCATTTGGTGAGCCTGGGTGAAAGGAGACACAGTGGGCAGGAGCTCCACCGGACCATCAGGGAGGAGGTAGATCAATGGCTGACCCCACGTCAACTAACGGTGGGAAGTGTGGTAGCAGACAATGGGAGGAACATTGTCTCTGCAGTCCAGCAGGGAGGGCTGAGTCATGCACCTTGTATGGCACATGTGATAAACCTCATAGTGCACAGGTTTCTTAGATCATTTCCTGCACTACAAGACCCTTATGAGGATGTCACGCAGAGTGTGCAAACACTTCAGCCACTCCTACACTGCAAGGAACACCCTGCTAAGGATCCAGAGACAGTGCAGTCTGCCCCAACATCGGCTAATCTGCGACGTGCCAACACGCTGGAATTCTGCCCTCCATATGCTGGACCGCCTGTAAGAGCAAAGGTCAGCCATTACAGACTACCTCATGGGGCAATCAGGCAGCTTCACGCCACACTGCGACTTCCAAGTCACACACTGGCAGATGATGCGTGAAGTCTGCCAATTGTTGATCCCTTTTGAGGACGCGACTTTGTTTGTAAGCAGGAATGACTATGGGATCAACGACATCATCCCACTCGTCCATGTTCTGGAAAGTGCACTGAAAAGCATCATCAGCGAGGATTCCCAGGCCACCACTCCAAGGCTGAACATCGCCTTGAGCCCAGAGATGGATGAAGTGCAGATGGAGGGTGTGGAGGAGGAAGATGTCCATGCCCAGCCATTCCACACCCCGCCACCTGGCTTCTCTGCCTCTCAATCACAGGAGGAGATGGAGGATGAGGTGGTAGAGGAAGCGGAGGAAGACCCCAGCAGACCCTGGAACTATATCGAGGACAGTGTAGAGGAGAGGCGCTCATTGTCCTTGGTGCAGATGGGAAGGTGCCTGCGGGAGTGTCTGAGGAGTGACAGCCGGATTGTGGACATCCGCCAGAGGGACCAATACTGGCTGGCCACCCTGGTGGACCCTCGCTTCCGCCGCAAAATGGCTGAATTTTTTCCACCATCAGAGAGGGAGGCAAAACTGTGGGAATACCGGGACCTACTCACCAGACAGCTGCTCTCTACGTATCAGCGAGACCAGCCAGGTTCCCAGACAACATCCGCTTGGGGGGGAACCAGCGCGCTCCACTACCACCACCACTAGTGGAGGCATGAGAAGTCGCTACAGCCTCCAATCGCTGATGAGCGATTTCATGCAGCCAGCTGCTGAAGAGGGGACACAACAATGGACTCATGGCGTGGACCAGCATGAGCTTACCCACCAGGTCACTGCCTACCTGGATTGTAGCCTGCCCCAAAGTGTCACCGACCCCGTGCAGTACTGGGCAGAGAAACTGGACATTTGGCCTCAACTGGCAGAGTTTTCTTTGGCTCTGCTGTCCTGCCCAGCCAGTAGTGTCGCGTCAGAGAGGGTGTTCAGTGTGGCGGGTAACATCGTAAAACCGCAAAGAACGAGGCTCTCTTGCCACAGTGTTGAGATGCTGACTTTTATAAAGATGAATCGTGGCTGGATTACATCGGATTATACCACCCCCCTGCCTGATGTGAATGACTAAGTCATCAGTCACCCGTCTTGCATGGCAATCCGTGTGTCCAAGAAAATGAACTTAAGATCCCAAATATGTGCCCAACGTAAAAATCCGTACTTAATTCGGATACATTTAAATAAACAGAACCCCATCTCCAAATTTAATGCCCATGGTGTGTTGGCCATTTAACATCTCCACACCAGCTTAATGCCTCACACCGGTGCTCCGTTCAACCCATACCCCAAGAACAGTACCATCCCTAAAATAATCCCCACGACTATGCTTCACAAAGTGGGGATTTCACCTTTTGTGAACTATAGCCGTGGGGTTCTATCCCTGGCACCCGTGCCAAGGAACACTACTCACCGTTTTGTGAGCGGGTACTAACTGTTCTTGAGGTATTTTGTTGATATCATGAGAGTAGTAAAATCTCGCACCACAAATCCCGATGAGGTTCTTCTCTGTGCTAATGATTTCACGCCTTTCATGCAGTCACGCGTGGAATAAGGCTGTCTATGGGGTATATATCACGGAGGCTGCTGTCCTTCAGCTGTGATATAAAAAACCTCCACAGTTAGTTACAGCAACAAACAGTTGCTGAAAGGCAGGTTAACTTGCCTTATTTACGGGTGCCTTTACAATGGGATGCTTTTTTGGGGTTCTCTGCTGCCTAAAATCCACAGCGCATCGTTGGCTGATTTTATGCCACCTTCAGTACTATGGGGCTGGACGCAAATACCCAGTTCAGTGCAGAACTGCGTATGTCCGGACGGCACCATAGTACTGAACGCCGTTTGGTGAACGGTATAAAAATGCCCTGTGGATTTTACTCAGCAGACCCGCAGCCCCATGTGAAGGTACCCATAGGGTGAGGTTTTTTGGGAGTGACCAAAGAGAGGGCGGGAAGGTCACTCCCATACCCCATCAGGGGTTTTTCCCCTACCCACTTTAAAAGATAAGTCCAGGCAATTAATTACTTTCTGTGCCCTTACTTGACCCAGAAACTTAGGCCCCATTCACACGAGCGTAAGTGAATGGGGCCATATCTATCCCCAATTTTGCGGATAGATACGGCCCCATTCACTTACGCTCGTGTGAATGGGGCCTTATAAATTGCCTTGGAATTATCCTTTAAGCCAGCTGGTGACAGCACAAAAAAAAAACACAAAAGCATACATCCATTGGGTTGGGCGCTGCACTCGGTTAGGACATCAAACTGGTGTAACAAAGATATATATATATATGTCTTGCCAACAGCCATAGGCCCAGATTCAACAGGTTTTACACCAGAGTAGTTGCGTCAATTTGTAAAGCGAGTGCCAGTGAGGTGTCTATTTCATGAAAATTGGACACGTATTTTTGGATAATGGAACTAGCATAAAACCTTATTGAATCTGTGCCTTTTTAAATGTCCTTTCTTTACCTCATAGATTCTGTGGGTGAGGTTGTCTGTCTATTTCACTGTATCCATATCCTACTAGACTAGCTGTAATGTTAGAGGGTTTTTTTTAACGTTGACTGTCCTGTGCTGAACTCAACATCAACATTTTGTTGTGTATAAAAACTGATTTTTACAAGCGTGCATATTCTTAGCTTCCAACTTCAGTTCTCTGTACTAGGCCCTTCTGGGTCCAAAAGAATACTGCTCCTACTAATGCCCCCACCGTCAATTATCTATTTAGAAACATACTGGGTGCAATCAAGTGCTGCCTCCTCCTCCTCAACTTGTCTCTTCTTAACCCTACTGGTTCACCACCAGGCCCTCAAAAATAATGTTTTTAAGGGTCTGTTCACCACCAGGCCATCAAAAATAATGTTTTCAATGGTCTGTTCCACACCAGGCCTTCTACCATAATGTTTTCAAGGGTCTATTCACCACCAGTTCCTCAAATATAATGTTTTCAAGGGACTGTTCACCACTAGGTCTTCAAACATAATGTTTTCAAGGGTCTGTTCACCACCAGGCCTTCTACCATAATGTTTTCAAGGGTCTGTTCACCACCAGGCCTTCAACCATAATTTTTCATAGGGTCTGTTCCACACCAGGCTTTTTTTTTTTTTTTTAATTTTTAAAATTTTTTTTCATAGGCATCTCTAACCACAATTTTTACGGAAGGCCAACAGCCTCTCTAACCACAATTTTAAAGGAAGGCCAACAGCCTCTCTAACCTCAATTTTTAAGGAAGGCCAACGGCCTCTCTAAACTCAATTTTTATCCAGGGAAAACAGCCTCTCTAACCACAATTTTAAAGGAAGGCCAACAGCCTCTCTAACCACAATTGTTAAGGAAGGCCAACAGCCTCTCTAAAAACACAATTTTTACCCAGGGCAAACAGCCTCTGTAACAGAAATTTTTAGCGTGTAATATTAAGCGTGTTTTTTGAGGTTGACGCTTATCAAGATGAACAAGGCCTGGATTTCCCCTGACTTCGCTACTCCACCACAGGAAAGTGGCTGAACGCTTTTAGGGTGTATTGGATACACTGTTTTCTCATGTAGACCCTCAACCATAATGTTTTCAAGGGTCTGTTCACCAGCAGGCACTCAATCATAATGTTTTCAAGGGTCTGCTCACCAGCAGGCCATCAATATTAATTTTTCACGGGTGTGTCTGATGCCCTCCTTTATGTGCAATAAAAGGTGTATCGGAGTGCCTGTTCCTTGTAATTTTGGGCAGACTTGTCACTTTGTGCATAGGCTTTATGAGTGTATGAGTCCCACGACAAGAACAATTGTTCCACAATGTGAATGAGACCCTTCTTTATACCCGTTGTATTGGAGTGCCTGTTCCGTGTAATTTGTGGCAGCACTTGCGCCTTACGTACAAGTCAATATATGTTTCGTAACAATATTTTTTCACAGTATGTCAGGAAGGGGTGAAAGGTTTAAAAAAACAATCAAAACACAGGTTTCTTAAGAATTATTTAAGTAACAATAATAATAATAATAATAATAACTTAGAACATTAGAACTTTTAAATCAAAATAAATACAAAAAATAAAGAAAAAAAAAATTATGCCGGACTTTGACGTCTTGTGGCCATCATATGTCGCAGCTCCTGGTGGTCCAGCTGGAGGCTGCGTAGGAGGCGGGAGGCAGCATAGAGCTTTTCTCCAAAGCGTCGTACGGTGGCCTCCACCTCGAAATCTGTGGGTATATCTGTAGGGGTGGAAACAGTAATATAATTAGTAATATCGAGTTAAAGCAGCACCTGGATCTGAATACTTTAGCAGTTGCATGTGTAACACCCCAGAGTAGTGTTACAACTCTGCGTAACCAGCTTCTATCTGTGTGCTACTCTAGAAATGTAATTCTGTGCATTGATGTCATCACCAGCATTAATATGTATTATATTCAATGTTATGCAACTGTTTCCCATTATATGTATCTGGTGGACCAGCAGGTGTCAGTAAATACTATGGCAGATTCAGATGTAGTTTTACCAGAATGGTACGGTCCTTAGTCCATTCTGACCCCCTCTGCTGGAGAGAAGTTAAGTTCTTCCAACTTCCTGCAGTGAGGAGGAAATGACAGTTTTAGTCAGGGAGTTGTCCCCTGAACCATGATCTGGGAGGACATGTGCAGGACAGTGGAGCACCTTCAGCTCTGCTGTGCCCTAAAGACAGAATAATATAGCCTGCAATAAGGCACTACAATACTCTCATGGGAAGCCAGACTTAGGAGGTAACCTCAGCTTAGAACAGGAAGCCTGAAACCTGAATTTCCAAGCATCTGCCAAGTATAAGCAATAGCTGCACTTGCTGGACACCAAGCTGAAGGATGAACTGAGTCATCTACATTCAAAGTTCATTTAATAAAACTATGTTGGACCAGTCATATAAGTCTGCGCATCGTTCCCACCTGACGACCCTCAATTACTACTGCTAGTAAATTTATTGCAGCCGGAGCCACCGCCTGGGGCCTGTTCGTCTTACAAGTTAGGAACACCGTGACAATCCCACCAAAGACTTGCGTGGCCTAAATACCCCTTGGCACTCCTACCACTGGGACATAAAGGAAAATCACCTTAGAGGGCCCTGGAGGGGGAAAGGATCGCCCCCGTAGCAACCCTGGCACCCCAGTCACTGCACATGTCATAAAATATTTTGTATATCTACTAGAACTGACTCTGTTATTCAGTGAAATGCATCTTTATTGAGCCATTTTTCTTTCTTATTTCTTAGAACTACTCACTGAGAAGGCCGCACTTGCTCAGTTTAAATCTTCAACTGCCTCCTGTCCTGAGCTGTGATAGGGAGAGATGGACAGGAGTCTTGACATGCAGCAGAATAGACACTAGTCACACTACCCTTGAGTAACCAGCTTGATGTAGCAGAGTAATTGGGGCAGATCTCTGGATCTATGTGAGGTCAGGGCTGTTTCTCGCTTTGTTAAAAAGAGATTGCCAATGTACTATAATATTATGTGATGTATGTCACCTTTTTCTTACATATTTTGGGTGTAACTCAAGTTTCTACTTCTTTCACTACCTTGATTTTAAAATTATTGTGATATGTCGGCTTCACTAACCACTTGGAGAACATAATGTGTACACAGTCTAGTTATCATAACATGTTGGGTGACATGATCCTAGTGCTTGAGAATATTTCACTTATGTGAATTATGGCTTTGTACTTACTAGACACCCATACAGCGTGGTCCTCCCACCGCCTCCCTGACGGTTGGAGCTACAAAAGATAAAGCATAAAGTTAGATTCTATTTTGAAGACAGAAGTTCCACCAATTACACTTTTGATTTTAGCGGACGCCGAGGTGCCTAAGTGAAGGCATCTATGACTGACGAGCGGTGGTGCATTAAAGGGTTAATAAACTCAGCCTGCAGCAAGGGGAAAAAATGGTTCTGCCCGTGGGGGTGTTTCTCTTGTGGACACTGTTTCGAATTACCAGCGAGAGGGTGTTTCTTTTAACCAACACCCCTGCGTCCTGGTTGGCTGAGGTGGTGGTAGCGGCTAAGGGGTTAAACGGATGGCCCTGATAGGGGGACGGCCTCTTTCTCCAGCATCTTCACTGAAAGCTTCCCACCCTCCCTTCCCCATTATTTCATAGTTTTCTTAACTTTTTCTGATTCATTTCTGGTTTGTTTCATTGTTTTACCTTTCAAGTCACAGCAGAGGTCGGTTGACGATTTCAGATGGAGAAGAAGGCAGACTTGCCCACAGAACGCTGTGGGGCATAGCGCTTCAATACTCAGGGTTATGGTGTTTATGGTCAACAAGTTGAAGTTTTGGAATAAGATAAGAAAATAAAGCTGTGACCGACCCATACCCAACTTAAGGTGTTGTGTGTTTTATTGGCCGGCTGTGAGGGTGGTTTGGTGGGGGGTTTAGAGAGGTCAGTCTCGGCAGTCTACCTACCTTCTACCTCGGGGGCTGTTGGAGTGGCAGGTGGGCTCCTCTGTGGCTGGGGTTCAGGCGGGGTAGAGGGCCCCTGTGGTGCAGCAGCTGTAAAAAATCATTAAATAATGGCATTTCATTCAACTCAAATGAACAGTTGTAATTGCTGATGTTGATACATCTGAATAGTTTGGGGCTGGATCCCATTCCTAACCACTAGTGCTCTTATATCACTGCAGCTGCACTCCCACATAGCCTGGATTAAAAATTAATTAAATATGTTTACACTTACATGAAGCTGCAGGTCCTGCCGGGGCCAACTGGCCTTGATGTCGCTGACATCGCTCTGCAACATAAATCCGTACACAATTGTTATGATGACCGTTTTTAATAATACCACTGTATACTACTATGAAGATGTTATGGGTGAGAGGAGGGCGATATGATGTGGAGTGGGCATTTCAAGTTAAGGGATCATAGAATATCTGGGATGCATATTTGATGGAGGGGGCATTTCTTGGGAGGGTTGAATGAATAAAAGATGTCTGTGTGTCCCATTCTGCAGGTACAAACATAACAAATATAAATACTGCACATACAATGCACTAGTATACCATAGCTCCCGTCCCAACCGTTCCGGATTAGGCTGGACTGTCAGGATTTTAGCGACTGAGTCCGGGAATGGGTGGCTATGTCCCGTGGACAGCTGTCTTTGCATCCATAAGAAGCAGAGACGGGTGAGGGTAAGCAGGGAGCAGTCCCTTCACCTTCCCCGACGTCCAGTGTAATGTCTCCTTGTGGCTGCCCACATACAGTATAATGTCTTCTCCTTTTGGCCCCAAGTGTTTTTTTCTTCTAAATGGGTATTATTTATTGCAATACATTTCTTAATATCTTTATCGTGGGAAGATTTTTGATATCGCTCACTCCAGACACATTAGATGCAGCATGAGCACGTCTTTGAGTCTGTGTGTAGGAGGAGGAAGCACTAACTATGAAGGGGCATATATCTAAGGGTACTTTCATACTAGCGCGAGAGATCCAGTGGGCTGCTATGGCCGGGAACAGCCCAAAGGATCTCTCCGGATCCAGCATTTGCCTGACACAAAAGGGAGAACGGCCAGCCCCATCAACAATAATGGGTGACGGCGCAGGACCGGCCGCTATCCAGCAAGAACATCGGGAATTTGCAGGACAAATACCGCGGATCAGCCTACTGAGACACCACCACATATGTGAAAGTAGCCTAAGGGAAATTACTGGGAAGGGGTACGTATCTGAGAATACCTTCACTTCTTTGAGTGGCGTTAGAGACGTGTCCTAGCATGAAATAAAATTTCACCACGCCCACGTTGTCCTTCTATACGGTTTTCATTATTGGCACTGGTATCAGGGTTGCCAACCACAATTTTTTTTTTCTGGACAACTTTGGACAACTTATCCCAAAATCACGGACGGACAACATTTTTTAAGGAAAAAATTGAAAACCATAATGAAGGATAAATATAAAGTAATAAAGGTCTATAGCTCAATATACTGATCAGAACTCATTACCACCATTTACTGTGAGCTGTAAAATGATGATTGAATGAATTACCACCAAAATAATCTAGTATCACCAGCCTCTAAAAAATCACGGACACATCTATTTTTTTCATGGACAGAGGAAAAAAGTTGCCTATTTTTACGGCCTGTCCAGAAATTTGTGGACGGTTGGCAACCCTGACTGGTATATATACAATACAGTACACTAATTTATTAACATGATTTTACTTTTCAAATATTTTGTTACTCACCCCTTCTTATTTCCTCCCGTATCTCCTTTAGCCACTCTGGGGTCTTTATTTTGAGATCCGACCATCGGCGTTGTATCTGGCCCGGGGTCCGCACAGTCCTACACCTATGTAGCAGGCCTCGGATCACCACCTCTATGACCTCCTTTTTGTGGACATGTTGATGGCAGTGTGGGCCATCATATTTCTCCCTGTCCATAACACGGACCATGTATTTCAGCTCATCAGAGCTAAACGCAGCTGCTCGTCTTGCCATCGCTATGCCTCTATGTCGTGCGTGCGTACGTATGTACGAATAGTACGCTAAAGATTTGTACGCTAATGCGTACGTATTCCGTTAAGTAGCGTACTTTTAACAACACTACACTGTATTTTCGTTACTTGAGTAGGAATGTTCGCAGACGCAGTGTATGAGTACGCTAATGCGTACATATTCAGTTAAGTAGCGTACCTTTGACAACACTACACTGTATGTTCGTTATTTGTGCAGGAATGTTCGCATTAGCGTACGCATTAGTGTAAATTCTCAAATATGCGTATATTTTGCGTCGCCGTTGTTGAAGTCACTTTGATTTTTTCCACTTTTTTTATTGTAATGGCAACTGCAAGTAAACGAAACTATACCCTACCAGACTCCCATTATTGTTGCAGCAATTATTCAGCCGTTATAGCAAGGTTCGTTTTAGGTTTGGTTCGTACGAATCCGAACTTCACGAAAATTCTCTGAACCGAACCAAACTTTTCAAAAGTTCGCTCATCCCTAGTCAGTATAGAAGACCATGTGCAAAAAAACCAAGGTATCATACATCTTCCTTAACATAAAAATGTTATAACCATTTTATATGTGGCTGTGAGTACAATACAGAAGACCCATGGTGATACAGTGATTTCAGGTCAGAGGAGCAGTGATCAGTCTCGAAAATGTGGCCATCACATGGAGTATGTTTCACAGAACAAACACTCTTGTGTTAAACTGGCATAACTGTATTAACTCTAATATCAGAAAATATTGAGTAGGTGGATCTAAGGGACTGTTAGATCTTCTTAACTCTTTCAGTTGATTCATGCTTGTCACAAAACTGTAATTTATTGAATTAACCAAAGAAAAAAATGCATGGTATGTGCTGACGTTAATCTCAGTTAATGAATTCTTTATTGAGCATATTTTCTGAGTCACTAGTTTCAGCAGAGTGAAAAGAATAGGCTAATGAATAAAAGTATATCACTGTAATGAAGTGAGCAAATAGGAGAGGAAAGGCAGAAAGGAGCCTACGTCAGAACAGTAGCCATTGGAGTCATCTTGTTTGTCCATTACATCCTCTTTTCCTTGTTTCTTTTTTTCTCCTCGCTCTCTTGAGAGAATATGAAATGTTACAGTATATCTACCACTCCTTAGCTCAGTTCAGAGGCCCGGTGGAAAATGTACGTCAGAGAGCTGGAACAGATTCATCAGGGCCCTACCTCTGCTCAGTTTTGGCCACGGTTATGTGTAGAAGACAATGTTTTTATTGGCACAGTTAATTTCCAAGCCTTGCAGGAAGAATTGAATGATTGCGTTGACTCGCAATTACTAAGAATCATTATAGCGAGAATAAAAAGGGACAAGTTGCCTACTGTAATGAAAGAATACATGTTACACATAGCTTTCGTTACATCATATCAGCTGCCTGCTACTGTGTATGCTGTAGAATGCATGGAAACTAACAGTTCATTTTCCACATGCCTTGCCTAATATTTACTTTATACTAAAATGTAATCATGACAATATCTATGCTTGCCACACATTTAAGGGTGATCCAATGAAAAGCATCACTACACAATTAATCAGGCATTTGAAAAAGTATTATTGCAATATGAATTCAATAAAAATATGTGTTTTTTATATATGTCTAGTGCCAGTTCTCTGGTGTACTTCCTCCTGCATTCAGTGGTGCACTAACATGTTCAGTAACTTCACTGCTCCTTTCCCCTCCATTCAGTGCTGGTGTAGTGATATTAACACAGAATGTAGAAAAAAAAGGCTTTTGTGCAGTGATTGCTCTTGAGAACAAGTTAAATTTTATTTTATAATAACATAAATAAATAATGCATAAAACTCAATAGGTAAATAACAGGATAGCAGCACTTGAAAAGTCAAAAAAAGAGTTTCGGGCATGGGCCCCTTCCTCAGATGCTGGACTGATATTTCACTACGGAACAGCCTGCCGGAATTCACAACGGAGATATGAAAGTAGCCTTACCATACATGCTATTTAGGTTGTTGTGACTTTCGCAGGTGAGCATATCTGCAGGTTTCACCCTGTGTCTGAGCTCCGTATTATTTTCTAGCTCTACCTGGGGCATTGCATACCATATGTATCTCTGTATCTATATGTGAGGGATGTTTTCTATGCAAAGAAAGAAGGGGTTAACAAGAGCTGACGGAAATGCACTGCTGTAGATTGTGACAAGCTGATGCTTCCTACAGAAAGGAATAGCCGAAGTCCTACAGATAATATGATTAAAAAGAGAAAAAAAGAGGAAAATTACACTGGACAGCAGCGTTTTTAAATTGAGTACATTATTTGTGGGACAATCCATTTAAGGCTACATTCACATGACCGTTGTGTTTTGCGGATCCGCAATATTTACACTGATACCGGCCCATGTGCATTCCGCAATTTGTGGACCTCACATACCGCGGCTATCATAGAAATGCAATTGCGGACAAGAATTTTTTTGCAGGGCCTCAGTACAGAACAACGGATGCAGACAGCACGCGGTGTGCTGTCTGCATCTTTTGCGGCCCCATTGAAATGAATGGGTCCGGATCTGAGCCACAAAATATGTGGCTCGGAGGCCGTGAAAACAATGGTCATTTGAATGTAGCCTAACATTGATGCTGATTTAGAAAAAGCAAAGTTTTCACGCACTCTTTTTTTTTGCTAAAATTTTAAGTGATTTTCATTTAACATATTTATTTAACTTTGGATTCTTTTTTGTGTTTTTCTCTTTTCTATAGAGAAAACTGTGGGAAAAATGCTATCTACAGCATGCTGCATTTCTAAAAAAAAAAAGCACCAAAACACAACAAAGAAAAATTAATTATTCATAATGCTTTTTATATTTTATATCAGACTTTGATGTAACATTTGGTCACTGCATTTCTGGGTAAGAAAACTCATGACATTTTCTTACCAAAAACTCCTCAGCTAAAACCCCCCAAATTTAATATTGTGCACAAGAGCCCACACAACCAAACAGAATGTGCTTCTGATGTTATTAATTGTATTAAGCTTTTTATACCTTTACTGTAAATAAGCAGTACATTCCATAAGTGTCACAACCTTAGTTATAACCAATAACATTTCACTAGCAATAGAGATTTAAAGTGTTAACTGCATATTTGTGAATGATTCAGCAGTATAGCTACAGTATATTCTCTGCAAGCTTGATCTAGTCTAAGCAGTCCTTGAACAGCGTATCAAAAACAGCCATGTTTATAGTAAAAGGAGCACAAAGTGAACAACTGAGGAACGTCATAACAAGTAATATGTGAAACATTATAATGATAAAGATTATTATTATTTATAATCATTTTATGCTCTGAAAATGGAGCCTAGTAGTCATATCTAAGCTGCTAAACAGACTTCCATGTAGAATATATTTTTACTGTTCATTTTCACAAAATGTGTGATCCTAAAAATAATTTTGTCATCATACCGTAAATATAAGATTATTAAGAATAAAAAACAAGCAAACTAAAAAAAACAAGTATCTTTTATGGACTGAAACTGAACTCCACCAACAGGTTTGAATGAATGTAACCTTTTTACATGCAAGGTAAAGGTTTAGACTTCAGTGGCTGGCAGAACGTTCACTGCAGAAATACACATACCTGGTGAGCAAGCAAAATACCATGAGTACAGCAGTGCAACACGCCTGCTGAGGATTCGTTGTCTAGAAAATCACATTTATAAAGCATTGTTTTTATTTACCTGTCTTTCAGCTAAAGGTCAGTGTGGATTGTAATACTAATAATTAAAGAAGAACTAACCTACAAAATACATGGTAAGAGTCAAACTACAAACCTGCTAAACTATTACTGCTTCAGTAATACAACAAGGTCTTGTCCACACAGTACAGTTGTGGTTGAGTGATGCTTAGTAAAGCAAAAACAAAAAAACAGGTATTTTCTGTTTTCTGGTATACTGTTTTGTTTAAAATACTGTTGTTGTTTAAAAACTGCATCAATATAAACTTTTATAACCTATATTCAACCCCCAATTGCCTGCCTTCTTCACATCAAGCAGTTAGTTGGGGGCTTAGAGAAAGCCCCCCAGGCCCGCCATATTAATACACCTATTATTTGTTGCACATTTGCAGCTGATATTACCCTTTGCATTGCAAAGTTCGAAATTCATTATCAAAGCTGTAATATTACTTGCTAGATAAAATCTAAATAAAATCCCAGCATACATGATCAAAGATTGCAAGTTCAAGACTCTTTGTGGATTAAAATACACTTTAAGGCCCCTTTCACACGACGGTTTTTTTTGCGGGCTCCGATCCACATTTTTCACATGAAAAATGCGGACCCATTCATTTCTATGGGTCCGCAAAAAATACTGAGAGCATACGGTGTGCTGTCCGCACCCGTATGCCCGTTCCATAACCCCGCAAAAAAGATAGAACATGTCCTATTCTTGTCTGCAAAACGGACAAGGATAGGCATTGTTACAATGGATCCGCAAAAAAAACGGATGCCATACGGACGGCATCCGTTTTTTTGCGGATCCGCAATTTGCGGACCGCAAAACACAACGTTCGTGTGTAAGAGGCCTAATAATGGGTTAAAATATAAAAAGGCAGAAATATTAAACTTTTTTCCCATTGTCATGAAAAAAAAAAAAAAAATAATCATAAATGATACTGTTGTGTGCAAGAACATCCAAAATAATGAAACATAACCTTACTTCCCCACTCTGTAAACACCTTAAAAAGGCACAATGTGAGAATGTGTTTCTTGGTCACCTGCCCCCCCCCTCCTCCCCCCAAATAAAGAATAAAAAAGTATCAAAAAGTTAGATTTGCCTAAAATGGTACCAATAAAAACAACAGCTTGCCCTGCAAAAAACAACCCCTCATGCATTTCCATGGATTCAATGGAAAAATAAATTATGGTTGTCAGAATATGAGACACAAAGCTAAGGTTTTTAATCTCTTTAAAAGTAGTAAACATTACAGAAACTATAGAAATTTGGTATCCTTATAATCGTACTGACCCACCCAATAGAATTTTCTAACACTATTTCTCAATATATTAAATGGAACATTGTATATTATATGGATTATTATGGCTATGTTGTTGGAAAAATAAAAAAGTTATAGGTCTTAGAAGACAAGAAATAAAAATATAAATGCCACCATGAAAACTACATGATATTACTGTACAGTACCAGGTGTAAAGACTATTCTCTCCAATATGCTTATAATCATAGCAAGGCATTGAGTCTGCAGGGAATGCAGCTATAGATGAGAGGCTATAATACAAGAACGAGGCAGATAATATTGGGTGAAATTACATAAAGCAGGATCATACATTTCTACATCTTGGAATCAATGACTGTTATGAATTACACTGAGAGGAATTTATTTCAATAACAAACGGAACTCACTTAAAACATTCAAGGCTAGGGAAAAATGAGACCAGGGTGGTGCCACTCCTGGCACCCTGTGGCCCTCTTTTGAAGACCCCATCTGAAAGGCAGTAATCTGATCAGCAATTTGCATCAGTATTTGTAAGGTAAAACCAGGAGAAACTACAAAGAAACAATATAAGTCTACATTCACACGAACGTTGTGTTTTGCGAATCCGCAAAACACGGATACCGGCCTATGTGCGTTCCGCAATTTGCGGACCGCACATGCTGCAGCTATCATAGAAAATGCCTACTCTTGTGCGCAATTGCAGACAAGAATAGGACATGTTCTATTCTTTTTGCAGGGCCGTGGCACGGTCTGCTGTCCGCATCTTTTGTGGCCCCGTAGAAATGAAAACAACATTCCTGTGAATGTAGCCTAATGGGAAGATTTGCATCTGCATGCACTCCTGGTTTTTGCTTACAAATACTGATGCAAAATAATGACCAAATACTGACTGTGTGAAAGTGGCCTGTACAGTATGTAACAGTAAGCTATTTGATTTTACTTGATGTGACCTGACCCTGCCTCATGATGTTTGTGTGTTGCACTACCCTTTTGCTCTGAATTTTTTCATTTTGCCAGGAATATTTCTTTACAGATATTGTAAAAATAGAGTATTAGTACAGTCTATAAATGTGTACAATCAATTCAAATATATTTCAGAAAAAAAATGATTATTGTTATGTAGTAAAACAGAACACGTTTTAGAATAAAACCAGACAGAGCTGATTTTGCAATTTTGCATAAGGAGGACCTAAGATTCCTCTTAACCTTTTAATGCGAAATCAAGTACATGTGTACATGTATGTCATTTGCGTTAAAGGGATGTATGGAGTAGGCTCACAAGTGAAGCCTGCCCCATACACGGTGGACGTCACTTGCTGGCAGGGACTGGTATCGGAGATAACTTCAAGTCCGGGTACTTAACCCCTCCAATGCCACAGTCAATAGGGATTGTGGCATCTGAGGTGTTGATGTAGGAGCTGCCTCAGTTCTCTGATCAGAGGCCTCATAGCATAATCTCAGGGCTCCAATTGTGAAGGGTCCTAGGCCTACCATAGCAGACTGCCTGTTAAAGAGGTTGAGCAAACCCATGGAAGTTTGGGTTCACTCATCTCAAGTTGTCTGTTTTCAGCAAATGGCATCAGAAGATAACATATTCAGATCCCCTAAGGTGAATGAAATTACTGTAAAAAACATTTTTAAAAATATGAAAAAAAAACTAAAATTATTCAAATCACCACTCTTTCCCAATTTTACATATACAAATACATAAGGAATACAAAAAATAAAGGTTATTGGAATCAAAATTTCCTAACTATTAAAATATTTTAATTTTTTTTATAAATAATTTATTTTATTTTTTTCCCCAAATTACAAACAATTATGATTAAACAGAATTATCTTCCACAGCGTATATATCCCCTCAAAACCCATCCCAACCTCCCCACCCATAACCAACCCCACTATCCGTCTCCAATAAATATCAGACTGTAATATGTATATGCATGACCACATATAAATGTAAACGTACATACACACATAAAAAGATAAAAAAAAGATTAAAAAAAATAGTGAATCAATAAATAAATAAAGAAACAAATGAGAAACCAACTATTTAATCCAAACTCCCCATACCTTAGACCATTTCTCCCCACTATTCCTTTGAGTAAGTAAGATATTTTCATATCTCTTTACCTTGTTAACAAGATGTAACCATTTCTCTACTCTCGGGATCTCCCGTGAGAACCAACTTCGTGCAATAATAAGTCTGGCTAAAAACATTGTTTTAGTTAAAAGGGTCTTTCTGTAGCTGGAACAGTTAACGTTAGATAAATCCCCTAATATCAAACATTCTATTAGAAATGGAACCTGAACATTCGTTCTTTGTAGAATATATTTATAAATAGACGTCCAAAATTCTTTCAGTTCTGGACAAGCCCAAACCATATGCAAAAAGTCAGCGTCGGTTGAATCACATCGGGGACAATTAGAGGTCTCTCTTAAACCCCGGTTTTTCATCCAAATAGGTGTACTATAAAGCCTGTGTAAAATATTAAATTGTACTAAAGAGTGATTAAAATTATGTGAGACTAGTATTAAATTCAAAAAACTATTTCCCTGTTTCTCGAAGTCAACACCAATACCCTCAGCTCGCCAGGCCCTTTGCCCTCGAGAAACCAACTTGCTAAACCGTGCCTTAACTAATATTTTATAGAAATAAGATACCTTTACAGTTTGATTAGTGTTCCCTATCAAATCATTCAAAAGTGAGGTATAATCTAACACCAGTCGTGCTTTATCTTTTAAAGTAAAAAAAGCTGATTGTAACTGCCAGTATCTAAACCAGGCAGAGATAGTAAATTTCAAAGTTTGTATCAAAGAAGAAAAAGGAAATAACTCACCATTCCTAACCACCTGTGAGACATATAAAATATTACTTCTTTGCCAAAAACGATCTTCAGCTATGTGATTCAAATCTTGTAAATAATAATTGTGCCACAAAGGAGTATAAATTAAGGACCCACTTACACCCAACCACCCTCTAATAACAGCCCACACTTTTGATAGCAACTTAGCCGCTATTTTATAATCATATTCCCTTTGGGTTAATTGGCCAGATTCCAATAATGAGAATATATTATCAAATGGGGAAGATTTTACCAAGTGATAATATAATGCACTTTTTTTCCACTCTTTAAACATCCAAAACTGACCAGCTATAAAATAGCCCTTGAAACAAGGGAGGTTTAACCCTCCCTGTTCCACAGACTTATAAAAATGTTCTAGCTTTAACCTTACTCGCTTTCGTCCCCAGAGAAGATCATTAATTAACCTTTCAATCATCAAATTTGTCCTCTATCCACACTGGGGAGTTTCTAAAAACATAAAGGAATTGAGGTAAAATGACCATCTTAATTAAAGATATTCTATCAGCTCTAGGCAAAGGTAATCAAAGCCATATTGTAGTTTTCGATCTCAACCTTTTAATCAGTGGGATTAGATTAAGATGAGTAAAATCCTCAAGCCTAGCGGATATTCTCATACCCAAATAGTCAAATGTATCCACAACTTTTACCTTAGACAAAGACCCTTCACTCACATATTAGGATTCATCCAATAACATAAGGGAAGTTTTTGACCAATTTATGTCCAATCCGGAAACCTCCCCAAATTGACTCACTATATGAATAATTCTTGGAAGAGTTATGTCTGTATGGTCTATATAAAATAAAACTTCATCTGTATATAGCGCGATTCGATCCTCCCTTCCCAATACTCCAAAGCCCTCAATCCTTGTATCTTGTCTAATCCGGAGGGCCAAGGGTTCAACATAAATATCAAACAATAAAGGGGAAAGTGGACAACCTTGTCGAGTACCTCTAGATGACATAAAACTAGTAGTCAGACTCCCATTAATATTTAATCTAGCAGTAGGGGACTGATAAAGCAATTTAATCATAGCCATAAACCTTGTACTAAAACCCATCCTCGCGAATACCTTACACAGGAAGCCCCACTCCACTCTATCAAACGCCTTAGAGGCATCTAAGGACAGAATGGACCCCCCAGAAGGAGACTGCATATTAGAAAAGAGTCTATGTAAATTAAGATTAGTACCCTTATTAGGAATAAATCCATTCTGGTCAGGGTGAATAATAGTAGAAATAATTGTGGACATCCTTGTAGCCAAAATTCTTGAGAGGAGCTTGACATCTGTATTCAAAAGCGATATTGGTCTATATGACCCCATATCTAACGGGTCCTTCCCCTTTTTTAATATCAAAACAATTACCGCCTCATTCATTGAGTCCGGAAGAAGTTCGTCCCGCACCGAGTCAGTGAATACCTTCAAAAGACGTGATAGAATAACCTCACCATATTTATGATAAAATTCATAAGGTAAACCATCTGACCCCGGGGAGGAAGTTCCTGAACATATTCTTAAAGCGGCTTCTAGTTCCTGCTTCAAGGATGTCCCTCTGTTCCTCACTAAGAACCTGAAAAGTAATAGTGTCTAGATAAGCATCCATCGCCTCCTCTGAGATATTGCTATTTGCTTTATATAAATCAGAAAAATAATTTAAAAAAGACGCCTTTATTTCATCCTGTTTCTCCATAATTACACCCTCTAGCGAGCGAATACTGACTATTTCTTTTTTTATATCCTGAATACTAATAACATTAGCCAACAGTTTACCCGGACGACCCGACTCGCAAAAATATTTCTGTCATCTAAAGAACAGTCTCTGATGAGCCTTATCCAAAAGAAAATCAGAATATTCCTGACTAGCTTTTTGCATTATCTGTCTGTTCTCCTCTATTTTATTATTAGAGAACCGCTTCATCCCCAAAATTGCAGCATCTTTTAGGGCTCTCTCCTTCAAACCGTAGCCCTTTCGCAAATTTGAGATATTGCCAATAAGTAACCCCCTTACATTGGCCTTAAATGCATCCCATACTATCTGTATTTTTACTGATTTGTAATTAATATTCCAGAAAAAAATCATTTCCTGTTTGATCTTGTCATGATTCTCAATAACCGACAGCCAATAGGGATTCAATCTAAAAGGAGGTCTCGCCCTTTCTTTACCCTCAGTCATAAGCTCTAAATATAAATATACTGGGACATGATCTGAGATTGACCGGGCCTCATATTTCATCTGAGTAATATATTTCAAACATTTCAAATACATTTCCTAACTATTAAAATTTAAAAATATGTATCGTGTGAAGTGAACACCATAATGGAAAATAATAAGACCGTATATGGCACCTTATATGTGAACAGAAAATGAAAAAATGATTGGCTCTTGAAATGCAAAACGGGAAAAACGAAAGCACAGAAATGAAAATTGGCCCGGTCTTTAAGGGGTTAATGTAATTATTACTCAAAGGGATTTCCCAGCTATGTGCATAAAATGTATTTATTTTACAACAAAAATACAATTTATATATATCTTGCATTCCAGTATCTCAAAGCTTTTAAGATCTTACCTTGGGTTGCTTCAGGTAGTCAACCTATAAAGGCTGAAAACATACTAATCATGTCCAACTATCGCAGGTTTATAAAGTACTGTATAGCAAAGATCTTTAATCTAACAGGCTATGAACCTTTGTCAGTTGAACATAATGAAGTATTTTCGTCTCTAGTGACCTGCTACAGTTGGTGATTGGCTGCAGTGGTCTCAAGCTCCTGTGTTGGGTGATAAAGCAGAGAGTGGCTGGGGGACTGAATAGTGTTGGTATAGAAGCAGCAGAAGATCCATTAGGTATTTTTTGCATTCTGTTCAATTTTAAACATATTTTTTCATCTGAAAATCTGTTTAAGCCATTATTTTTAAGACCCAGATATATGGATAAAAGCCACAAAAACTCCAGAAATTCTATACTGAATATATACAGACTATTTCCCTTCACTGACCCATAGGCCTTCTGGTAAGTAGCGTTTTTCAGGTGTCTCCAAAACCAGATTGGTTCATCAGACTGCTGGATGATGAAATGTGATTCCTCACTCCATAGAACATGTTTCCACTCCTCAGAGTCCAGTGGCAGTGTGCTTTACACCACTCCAGCTGATGCTTGGTATTATGAATGGTGATCTTAGGCTTTTGAGCAACTGCTTCACTATAGGGACCAATTTCATGAAACCTTCAGAAGAGAGACATTTTTTATAAGTTATGTACAGTGTTTGCATGGTTTTGTGGCTGACTTGCTTTTACATCCAATTGAAAATAACTACACTTACAGATGACCAGGGAAAATCTAGCAGATGGTGGTTTTATGCACCAGCTTGCAATGTTTGCAAGCTAAAACACTTGAATTCAGTAATTAGGAGAGGTATCCATGTATTTTTGGCCCTAAAGTGTATCTCCTACACATATAAAATGGTCCTTTTACACAAACTGATGGTCCAGAAATTATCAGCAATCACCTCCACTGTATGGGGACAAGTGGCTGCTTGTCTCTATAGAACTATAGAAAATCATTGTTTCTGCATAGCAGATCCCTGTTTACATGGGTCAACTTGCTGTCAGAAATTATGATTATGGAACCTTTTACACAGGCCAGTTCTTGGGATTATTGTTTATTGTTCTGTGAGGACCAGAAATATTTTTCTATAATGGCTGCAGGGTGTGGAGCATGGGTATATATGGTGTCATATGAAGTAAACTTGGAGCACTACTACTAAGGTATTTGCATAGTTAGTCAATTGTATGGAGATATTTGATTTTAAATGCAATGTAATATTCTTTTGTCTATTCCATTAGTAATAGTTTTATATTTTTACTTATTTTACATTGATAACAGGATCCTGTTCACTCCTACAATTGCAGCAGTGTGAATGCCTCAGTAACATCATACAAATGTAACTCGCTGGTTTCAAATTTGACTCGAGTTATGGAGCCCCTGAAAAATAGCTGAAATACCTTAGAAGACATTTAGTACAAAATGTACAGTAAAAACAACTCTGTGACAACATAATAAATACACCCTGACAATGACCAAAGGTAACATATGTAAATATTATCTAATCCACTGAATAAATCACTTTTTACACTGATGGAGAGAAATTGATGAAATCCAGATGCAAGAGACAAGCAGAGCATGTGAGAGTGTAATGTAAAAGATATTAATCCCTTGAAATAAATTATTAAATGCGTTATCCTCTTACAATACACTCAACCGCTTCTGGCTGCTGCAACGATTGCAGTGCAAACACCACACAAAGTGAAGAAGATGCCAGACAGGAGCAGTCTAGGTTTCATTCACATCAGCGTTGTAATTTCCATTGTTCTGCTCGATTATGGGACCCAGCAAATTCCAATGACTATAACCGTGCTTCCATCAGGGAGAATTTTACCACACAGTTGTTTTTTAATTGCGACAGAGACTCCTGACAGCCTCCAATGGAGATGTGCATAAAGGTTTAGTTGTGGAGGCATTACATTTGACAGAGAATATATTTCACTTGTAGGAAGAAATAGGATGAAGTGATCTTTCTAAAGACAGCTAACTTCTTTAACCCCTTGCCTACTGGCATACAACTTTCTAACCCAATGTGTAAAAGTGCCAGGTTACCTCGCAATATGCTGGCAGCCCGTGCTGCTGCAGATCGCTGTGACCGCACTGTCATTAGACAGCTGTGGTCACAAGGAGATGTGCTATGACCTGCGGGAACAGTCAGGCGGTAATAGATACTTGTAGCTGTCTACTACAAGCGTCTATTACATTGTAAAATCAGCAGGGAGCGCTTTTTTTTTGTAATAGTGTCACCTGCTCTCTAGAAAATTAACTGCAGGCTGGGAATTAACCTCTTCCCGCCTTGACTGTTGTAGGAAGGGGTTAATTCACTTAAAAATAAGTAAATAAAAAGTAAAAAATAAATAAATAATTAATAAAATTGAAAAAAATAATTCAATAAAGATAAATACAGAAAATAAAAAAAAAGTTATAGCAATAGTTAATAGTATTAGCAATCGTATAAAAGACTATGTACTCACTCATGCCAACATCATGCCCATTTTTTGTATATAAAATATTTTTTTATAAAAAAATGTAACCCCCCCCCCAAAAAAAAAAAACCTTAAAATATCCTAATTTCCCAAAGATGAATATCACAGGAAAATAACATAAAAAAGTCACTTTGAAGGCACTTATAATGTTTTGGCACTGTACAACAGTTTTTTGGCAGTACAGTGCCATAGAAACAGCGATAGAAAAATAGGCCGCCAAAATACACTCCAATCTTTTGACGGGCCCAGCCAGTAGATAAACTACATAAATATCATCTCTTTTTAACGGTACAAGCGTACGGTAATAGTTTTAGAAATGTTTTGTATTGAAACCTTTTCTAATAGTTAGAAAAAACGAATAAAAAAGGAAAAAATATATATTTTTTCATAATTGTCTTTTCATAATATTATATCCATTATCTAATGGCACAAAAGAAAGTTCTAAGGTGTCACGAGTGCCGCGAAAATGTCAATGACGTACTGTAGGCTGGCTCAGAAATTAATCAGTTATTTGCAGGACTGTTGCAGCACCTGGAAAACTGGCCTGGTATGGAAGGGGGATAAACACTCCAGAAATGAAGTGGTTAATGAAAATGTTACATTTAACATTGATGATTATTGATTTCTATTATATCTTACTGTCTATAAACATCAATGTAATGTACCATAATTCTATCTCCTAGAATAGTCAATACACACAGGTTGCTGATAGTTTGTATCAGGGCAGTCAAAGCCAGCGCTTAAGAGTCCACTGCAGAATACTTTTGCATAGTAACATATGGGGTTATTTATCAAACCCACAACAACCAATCAGATTCCACCTTTCATTTTGGACAGTTCCTTTGGAAAATTAAAGGAGGAATCTGATTGGTTGCTATGGGCAACTAAGCCAGTTCTACTTCACACAAGTTAGATAAATGACCACCATATTTTGTAAGGTTGAAAAAGACATCTATCCATCCAGTTCAGCCTGTTATCCTGCAAGCTGATCCGGAGGAAGGGGAAAAAAACCCTGTGAGGTAGAGGCAAATTTTCATCATTTTAGGAGAAAAAAATTCTTCAAAATAATCAGACTAACTCCCTGGAGCAATAGACCCTCTCTAGTAACTATAACCTACAATATTCTTACACTCCAGAAATACATCCAGGCCCCTCTTGAACTATTTCAGTGAATTCACGATCACCACCTCCTCAGGCAGAGAGTTCCATAGTCTCACTGCTCTTACCATAAAGAATCCTCTTATATGTTTGTGTACAAACCTTCTTTCCTCCATACGCAGAGGATGTCCCCTCGTCACAGTCACAGTCCTGGGGATAAATAGATGATGGGAGAGATCTCTGTACTGACCCCTGATATATTTATACATAGTTATTAGATCTACCCTCAGTCGTCTTTTTTTGAAAGTGAATAATGCTAATTTTTATAATCTTTCAGGGTTCTGTAGTCCACCCATTCTAGTTATTACTTTAGTTGCCCTCCTCTAAACCCTCTCCATCTCTGCTATGTCTGCCTTGTTCACAGGAGCCCAGAACTGTACAGAGTACTCTATGTGTGGTCTGACTATTGATTTGTAAAGTGGCAGGACTATGTTCTCATCACAGACATCAATGCCTCTTTTGATGCAACCCATTATCTTATTGGCCTTGGCAGTAGCTGCCTGACACTGGTTTCTACAGCTTAGTTTGCTGTTCACTTAAATTCTTAAGTCCTTTTCCATGTCAGTGTTACCCAGTGTTTTACCATTTAGTATGTACTGGTGACTTGCATTATTCCTTCCTATTTGCATAACCTTACATTTGTCAGTGTTAAATCTCATCTGCCACTTCTCTGCCCAAGCCTCCAGTCTATCCAGATCCACCTGTAGCAGTGTACTGTCCTCTTCTGTGTTAATAACTTTACATAGTTTAGTGTCATCTGCAAAAATTTATATTTTACTGTGCAAGCCTTCTACAAGATCATTAATAAATACATTGAAGAGAATAGGGCCCAATACTGACCCCTGTGGTACCCCACTAGTGACAGTGACCCAATCTGAGTGTGTACCGTTAATAACCACCCTCTGTTTTCTATCACTGAGCCATTTACTTACCCACATACAGATGTTTTCTCCCAGGCCAAGCATTCTCATGTTAAACCTTTTATGCGGTACAGTGTCAAATGCTTTGGAGAAGTCCAAATATATGACACCCATTGATTCACCGCTGTCAAGTCTAGAACTCACCTCCTCATAGAACCTGATTAAATTAGTTTGACATGACACACGCTGCAAGAGCTCTCTCCATCGTTGAGCTTTTACTCGGTCTAACTGGACAAACACTGGACTAATAGCCCTAAAAGTCACATCAATCGACTCAGGACATCATCCAGAACCGATCCACCAGCTTTTCTTTGGAATCGCAGTAAGTCCAAAATCGCGGCCTAGTCTGCCATCTGAAGCGGCGGCCTCAATTTACTGACAATCTACCGGAAGGTCTCTCTGCACCCTGACTGATCATAAACTTACACTCTGTAGGCCTTCCGATCACCTGAAAACAGAAAAACTAATTGATTAGTACAATATAAAACTGTTATCTTAGACCCAAACTGAGCCCGCCTTTTTTGGCCTTTTCCTGCGCTCTGAAGCCGCGGCCCCAAATTTTTGTCTTGTAATTGTGGGATAATCACAAATACTCCCCCAGGACCTCTCTGAACACTAAGGAACCCCCGACTACCGAAAAGGGGAAAATACACATATTAAGTACTTTTTAAGCTAATATAATCTTTGCTGTAGCGAACCATGTCCTAAAGTAACAGGGAGGTTAAACGGAGCACAAAACAATAGGAAAGCGCTGCAGAGAAAGAAATGATGTAATCTGTCTCTAAAAGCAAAACTGTTCAGGCTTGCAGCCATAGTTTACTATACATAAACGCCTTAACAACTGCATGTAATACTAGTGACGTTGCACTATACTCAGGGCCCGTCCACTGCTAACATGGGAAGAAATAAGCAAATGGCAGAAGCCTCTATTAGAGGACCTAAAACTCTAAAGAAATTGACAGAGGCTCCTAAACATCCATCCTTTAAACCATCTGGGGCTATTTCCAGTGGATCTGATAGTGAAGAAGACACAAGCTCAAGCAGTCTTGCAAATGTCAAAAATTATATCAAAGCGTTACCTACAATGGAATGCATAAAAGGGGTTTTCAAGGACTTCTCATTAACAATGAAAGAGGAGCTCTCTGAAATAAAGGCGGATATGCGCCATATTGCCACCAGAATAAATGCAGTTGAGGAATCTACTATTTTATTAACAAATCACTCAGAACATGTGGAAAACACTATTCTGAATCAACACAAGTAGATTTACAGACTTAAAATGCAGATAGATGACTTAGAGAATAGGTCACGAAGAAATAATATAAAAATTAAGGGCCTACCAGAGACTGTGTTGGTTAAAGAAATTCACTCTGTACTAACTCAGCTTTTTAATGAGATTCCGCAACAGGATGAAGCTATTGACTTATCTATTGAAAGAGCCCACCGAGTTTAAAGGCCCAAACACATTCAATCAGAACATCCCAGAGATGTTCTGTGTTGTCTTCAAAGTTTCAGGATCAAAGAGGACATTCTGAAAAAAGCTAGAATGGCAAAAAGAATAGAGTGGGAGGACAGTGAACTCTCCTTTTTCCAGGATATCTCGCGTCTCACATTATATGCTAGAAGTTTACTACAGCCAATTACTAAGGCACTCAGGAGCAAAAATATAAAGTATCGGTGGCTATTTCCTTTTGGCCTGCTCTTTACCTACCAGAACAAGACCTTTATGATAAAGACACCTGAAGACGTCCCTCCAGTATTGGAAAAGCTGGAACTGCATGACATTCAAATAAAAGACTGGACTTTACCAGAAGAGGCAGAAACTTCTTTTCCCAAGCTTCCCACCAGGGAATCATGGCAAGTGGTAACACCTACACAATCCAGAAAACAGAAGGCATCGGAGAGAGTCCCGCTGAAGACTGAAAATAAGTAGATGCTGATCTTTATCATTCATATGTTTTGCATGGTCTATAATGTTTTCTATGTCTGACTTTATTCTCTTTACTACTATGCTTGAATTTGCTCACCTTCTTGTGAGAACTATCCTAGTCCTCATATTTACATGTTTCACATTCATCTATTTGTAGACTCTAATGAGTTATCTCCACAAAACTGCCCTATGTTAATAATAACATATAGATATTAACGGTGCAAAATAGTACTGGTGCCGGGTATATCATGTCTTGTAATGTTCTTTTTTTTTTTCTCAATACTTAAGTATTTTTACAATTTGATACGTTAAACTAATCTTATTAGTCATCCGAGGGGTCTCCTACTCCCCCCCCGAAGACCCCCTCCGCTAATTTACAACCTGGCACCCTTTTGGGCCCCAGGGCTAGCCCATAAGCTGCCAGTGGCTTTCTTTCTTCTCTAGCTGTACAAAAAGCTCAAGACTGAGATGTACAGCTCAAAGTTATTTGGTTTAAACATGTTTTGTTATATACCTCTCAACAGGTCATTGTTCATCGTCACATGCCAAGAGTTAATCTCTTTGAATACTCCAACATGCAGGATTTAGCAATCGTTTCATTCAATGTAAATGGCATCAACATTCCAAAGAAAAGAACACAGATTCTAAGATGTCTTAAACAGAGAAAGGTAGGAATAGCTTTGCTCCAAGAAACGCACTTTAAAAAAAAACATACACCCCCTTGATAGTGGGAGGTGACTTTAACATAAGCTTTGAAACTAACAAAGACTCTTCTAAAGGGAAATCCTCTTTCTCCCAAAGTAGACTTAAGAGCATAAGGAAACTCTTCCAGAATAGACAACTAATTGATACCTGGATATATGTTAATCCAGGGGAAAGAGACTACTCCTTTTGTCCTCAGTACACAACCAATACTCTAGGATTGACCACATATATGTTCAACAGAAAGAATTAGACTCTATACAGAAAGCTAGGTATGACTCTTTCATCTTCTCAGATCATGCCCCATTGTTCTTATACCTGGATATAACAAAATGTAAACCTAAAAGCTATAATTGGAAATTAAAGGACTCCTTGCTGAAATTAGACATAGATGCAGAATATATAGCTAATCAGATTAAACTATTCTTTACGGAGAATCAAAAGGAAGAGACAGACCGGGCCACAATCTGGGAGGCCCATAAGGCAGTACTAAGAGGTCACCTTATACAATTAGGGGCCAGGAAGAAAAGGGAAATCAGACAAAAAACAGATAAACTCCTAGCTAAAATACAAAAACTCGAATCTGTTCACAAACTCTCTTGCACTAGAAAAGTTGAAAGGGAACTAATGATACTCAGGACAGAATTTAAGGAAGCCCTTGATCGTGAATCTGAAAGATATTTATATATGCACAAATTTAGGTGCTTTATAGGCGCTAACAAGTACGGTAGAGATCTAGCTAGACTGGTCAATAAGCAAAGAAGTAAAGCTCTGATACATAAAATAAGGACAGAAAAAGGAGGGACAGAACAGTCATCAGAAAAAATAGCTAACACATTCCGCTCCTTTTACGAGCAACTCTATAACCTGAAAACTAACTCTAATGGTTCTGATCCCACTGATCAAGAAATGAAATCCTACCTGGATAAGGTCACTCTCCCTAGTCTTAACAACACACAAAAAGAATCTTTGTCACTCCTGATTACACAGGAGGAAATAGAGGAAGCTATAAGCAAACTCCCATGTGGTAAAGCTCCAGGCCCTGATGGGTATAGCATTTTTTACTACAAGAAATACGCCAAGATTCTTCTCCCATACCTCACTAAATATTTCAACGATGTAGGCTCCTCTTTGCAATTTAGAACCCTAAAAGCAAATATCACAGTCATACCAAAAGAGCATAAGGACCCAACTCATTGCTCCAGTTATCGCCCAATTTCCTTGTTGAACAACGACATAAAGATTTATGCAAGGATATTAGCTAATAGGATACAAAATATACTACCACAAATAATTAACACAGAACAAGTTGGGTTCACACCAGGAAGAGAGGCGAAATACAACATTATCAAGGTGCTTAATGCCATTGAATATAGCAAAAAAAAAAAACCTACTGTCCTGATATCTACAGATGCCAAAAAAGCCTTTGATAGGCTTAGCTAGAGGTTTTTGAAATCTCTAGAAAGATTTGGATTTCCCACAGCTTTTTCCCGAAAAATCCAAGAACTGTATACTACCCCGACAGCCTTAGTCACGGTTAATGGAATAACTTCACTGGCTTTGATATACAAAATGAGACCAGGCAAGGGTGTCCCCTGTCACCGCTCTTATTCATTATCTCACTTGAACCTCTCCTGGCTAAAGTCAGACAGAATGAACAAATCTCAGGTCTGAAAACGAGGAATATGACACACAAAACGGCCGCCTACGCGGATGATATACTTTTTTTTGTCACTAACCCTACCCAATCTATCCCTAAGTTTCTGGAAGAATTAGAGGAGTATGGGAAATTCTCAAATTTTAAAGTGAATCTCACTAAATCCATCATTTTCAATGTTAATATAGATAGATACACATGGTCTAAAATAAAGTCACTTAGTAATTTAAAACCATCTGACACATATTTTAAGTACCTTGGAGTCAATATTGCTGCCTCCCACACTGAACTATACAAACAGAATTTCCTACCATTAATACTTAGAACTAAAACTGACTTAGGATAATGGAACGACCTCTTCATTTCCTGGTTTGGGCGTATCAAGCTGATAAAAATGATCATTTTACCCAAAATACTATATTTTCTCCAGAGCATACCAATTGATATACCCAGGAGTTTTTTCAAGGCAATCAAAAGAGTAGTTCTCTCCTTTGTCTGGAACAGAGGCCAGAATAGACTAGCCTTCAACACTTTAATAAGACCTAACAGAGCAGGTGGATTAGGGCTCCCTGTCTTCGAAAAATATAGAACTGCTTCTTTAATAACTAGAGTGGTGGAGTGGAATACTCTACCTAGACGTAAAAACTGGGTGGAATTAAAAGAAAGCTGTAGCCCATTCCCACTAAGCTACATCACTTGGAAAACCAGATTTAACCATCACCTATTTAAGGAAATCTCCAACCCCTTCACAAATTACACTCTTAAGACTTGGCTTAAGATGATTAAGAAAAAAAAACCTACAGATACCTGACATTAGGGATCTTCCTCTCTACACAGTTATTCCCAAAAAACTAAAGATCATTAGCAACAAAATAATGACCAACACGATATCTAATAAAATTACACTTAAAGATATTATGACAGACAATGCACTACCAACATATGAAAATTATAAGAATATAAAAACAGCTCCTAATCTATCTGAAAAAGAGTATTGTCAACTACAAAAACATATAGATACTTTAGAAATGCAATCTTCATCCTCACTAATAAAAAGTGATCTTACAAAACAGAAGGCCACTGGAATATGGTGTTTCCAGAATCTACTCTGCATTAAACGAGGATATGTTACCCCTGCCTTATCTTAATAAATGGTCCACTGACTTGAACAAAACTTTTAATGACAGGGAGTGCCAAACAATTATTCAATCCTCTATACCTAGTGTAACCCCAACCAGATTACAGGAAGTCCACTTTAAATTATTAACAAGGTGGTAGAGAACGCCAGTTTTGCTAAATAGGATAAACCCTGAGATACCAAAGCATTGCTGGAAATGCGGAAGAGATGAAGGTACATTAACACATATATGGATAGAGTGTGTAGGAATAGCTCCTTTATGGAATAAGTTCAATCAAATATTGTCAGAGATGTACCATTCTACTCTTAAGATAGATTGAGAGTTGATTATATTCAGCTTGTACAGTAAAGACAATTTGATCCTGAAGGATAAATTATTTCCTTTCCTTATCTGCGCTCTTAAAGCGATCATCCCCAAGTACTGGCTAGAAACCCCTAAAATACAGGACTGGTTTTCCGATGTTTGCCAAATAAATAGATTTGAAAAATCTCGGATAAGATCAATAAATTCATGGATTAAAAGACAAAATACTACTTCCATTGATAGAAATAAAGATGCGAACATGACGATGTTTTGTTCCTTTTCTGTTTCTGTTCTGTTTCTTTTCTCTTTTTAATGTTCCTTCTGTTCAACCTGATAACCAAACTAATTTGCTCTCTGCAAAGGCACGGATACAGACTGTTGACTGGGCCTTAATGGGAGAACATATATACCTATTATATTATTACAATATCTCATTAGGGATTTCTAATAAAGGTGACGGAGGGCCGTTTGTGTAACGACCTTCAAATCATTGTTAGGGGTCCTTATCGCCATTGCTTGCAGCAATGTACAGTGCTTCTTCTAGGAAGCCTCAAATAAAGACTGATGTCAACATCTGGCTGAGAAGAGTACTTTGCGGTTTGCCAGTAACTTTCACACACTATGGGGGGAATTTATCATTAGGAAAATATTTGAAGTCAGTTTTGCTTCAGTCTGTGTTGGAGTACTTTCTGCCACATTTATCAAACGTCACAGGTTGTTTGATAAATGTGGCTTGTTCTTAAACCTAACACTTCTGTCTAGGGAAGCTACTCCACTTTTCCTACTCCACCCTCCTCCTGGAGTGAGATTGCGACTATTTTGCGACTTTTTTTAAAAAGTCGCAATGATAAATCTGGAGTGAAACTCATTAACATGGCTAACCACACCCACTTTTCCACCCATATTACAAACTGGAGTGAGTGGTGTACACATGCAAAAAGTCGCAAAAAAATGCGCAAAAAAGTCGCAAAAGCCCTATCGTGCGACTTTTTGAAGACAGAATTCTGGAGTGAAGGTGTGATAAATCAGGGCCTATAGCTTTTTCTTTTAGTCAAGATTCCTAGTCAATTATTCTGATATATAGATGTAACCATTTTGGCCCTTGCTCACAATTAGGTTTGTCCACTATAAGAATGAAAATGTATATTGAAATGTAGATTTAATATTTTATTTTTGCGATTCTATGTCATAAATACATTCTTTCATGCTGATTCAAGAATTTGGTTTTACATGGTAAATTATAGTATATCACCATATTTCATTATGGTTTACACCTTTTAGGTAAATATTAGAGTAACTTTAATATTGAATACAATTAATATAATTGTATGACTGTATCTGTGATATTGAACAGATTTTATTAAATTTCTGTATATTTGATTTTATGTTACTTTAAATAAAACTACAAGAAAGGTTAAAGACATGTTTGGTCAAGATGCAGGTTGAAAATGGCAGTAACATGCACTTTTGCCACAAATTAGTGCAAATTTAATATGCACAATAATGTTCTCAGGACCTCTTTCACTGGACAGCACACAGGTGACAAACAGCATGGCTAGCATGCAGTCATCTGAGAACATTAGTAATTAGCATCACTTTAGTTTACAGAAAGTTTCCTCTAGTTTTTCAGCTTAGGTTTTGAGGATATATACAAGATTATTTCCCACGCTTTATGACTGTCTGGTGTGTATATTATCACTGACAGGTTAAAAGGCAACAATTAAGAATCCGTTCCAGAGATGTCTGTCTATGCTAGGCTTACTGGGTAAAAATGGATCATATTTGGGTATAGAAATTATTGTCTTAAGCTAGCTGTACATATGAGAAGTAGATGGTAAACAGCTATAACTCCCCCTTTAAAGGGCACACTTTAATTGGAGAGATCAGCACATTTTAAAAATTAAAAATAAAATATAATCCATACTCAGAATCCTCCATCACTGCTGATCCACCACCGCTCTACTCTCTGCTACTCCACTACTAGGAATTGACATGGAATACCTGCCCAAATTCTTGAAAACCTCTTTAATGGGAGGAGCCACCAGCATTGTCTATCCCCCTCCACACACCAGAAGCAGCACCTTATGCCCTGGGAATCAAAGGATTAAGGCTACTTTCACAAGACAGTAAAAAAATGGCCATGAAAAATGGACACACTGTCAGTTTTTCATGGCCATTTTTCAACCCTTTTTGCAGCCATTTTTCTTTGTCTAGCCATTAAAAACTGTCAATTCAATCAGATTTTTTTTTCATTCCAACCCCTGCAGTGCCCTCCCCCTAGTGCACATCAAATCCCCTCCATTAGTGCCCCTTACTATTATAAATGCCCCCTTAGTGGTCCCCAGTATTATGAATACCCCATTAATGGTTTCCAGTATTTGGTGCCTATTTTGCTTGTATCAAAAAAATAATAACAATAATAATACCTCATCCACTTGCATGTACAGGGACACTCATTGTTCACTAGATGTAGCAGGAAAGGACCTGTGCTCCCAGTGTGGTGATGTCTGCATGCTGGGAACATCGGGTCCTGTTACATTCAACAAAAAGCAAGTGTCCCTGCAAGCGGATGAGATATTATTATTATTTTTTTTAAGACCAAGAGAACCATTTTGCAACATCCATTAGATGGGTGCACTCCTGTCTAAATGGCCGTTAAAAATAGTTCCATTGATTTTGATGAGGTCCATCTGGCTGTGAAAACGGCCATAAATAGGACGTCTAATTTTATGACAGCCACTATTCACTGGCGCTGGAGAAACAGATAAGTATATCATGTCTTTCCTGAATTTTTTAAAATACTCATACAAAATCATGTTTGTTTATATAAGCAAAAATGTATATTACAAATCATTACACTACACACAATTTTGTGTTAAAAAGTTGCCATAAATCTTTTCTTATTAAGAAGTGCTCCCTGAAGCACTATGCCACATTACTACTCAATATGGTCTAAAATGAATTATGAGCTTACTAATTGTTTTCTGAATCGGAAGTTTGCACCTGGACCCTTAGACTTGGAAACTTAGATTTATCCAAACGAATGCAAAGAAGATTGGCGGCCAATCAGATTTCAATCAAATCAATGTGATTGGTTCTTAGGGGCAACCAAGTCAGTTTTCCTTTGCACCAGTTTTGATACATATCCCCCTGCTTGCTTCGGGAAGGAAAATGTTTTCTTTTTTCTTTTTTTTTTTAATTAAATTTTATTTTTCTTATACAAATTATTACAAAAATAAATACATATAACATATACATATCCATACACTATACATAACAGTAATAATTCATTATAACCCCTTGTGAGATCCCTCCCCCCAACCCACAATCCCCAGCCCAGCAGAGGAAGAGTGAGAAAAAAAAATAAATAAAAATTAACCTAATCTACCTCCTTATACACCTTCATCAAATTCATCCATGCAGAATAACTTGGAGCGTGAGGAGCTAGCCACTTTTTCATTATCAATAGAGGTGCTCCAAAAAGCATCCTATTGAGTCTCTTTTTTTTGTTTCTTTTGCATTTTTATTCTTGGTTCATCTCCTAATATGGCTATTAGAGGTATAAATTCTACTCTATTTCCAATTTTTTCATTTATTTCTTCAAATACTTCACTCCAGAAAACACTTATTTTTGGGCATTCCCACAACATATTGACAAATCCTGCTCCCCCAATGCTACATTTGGGACAGCAATCATTTGTTCTCTTCCCAATTTTAAACAAGAAGCTGGGAGTATAATACAATTATTAATGATGTTAAATTGCACAATTTTATGATTCAGATTAGGGGATACTCTCCTCACATTCCTATATATTTTTTCCCATTGTTCTTCAGTTATTTCCCCCAACTCACTTTCCCATTTTTCACAACTTTTTAATTTTACCCGTCTCTGTTTCCACTCTAAAATCTGTCTATAAACATATGACAATGCTTTTCTCCTCTCACTGCCTTTCATCACTGATTTCAGTAAATCGAGCAGGTCATATGTCTTATACACAGTCATATTCTGAACTCCTTTCAGGGCATTTCTCAACTGATGATATTCTATCCATGCTCCTCTTGATAAATTATACTTAGACTGTAGTTCCTCCCAGCTCCTTATTTTTCCCTCCCCCCATATATCCACTATTTTATCTATACCTTTATTTTCCAGATTCTTGAGAACACCCAGTTTTTTTAATTCTCCTATTTTTTGATTATACCAAATCGGTGTTTCTTCTACTACCGCATCTACTCCTATCATGGCCTTTAAGTGTTGCCATTTTTTTTCAATTGTCCTCACTACTGAATTTTGTTTCCAATTAAATTTCCTCATTTGCCCCGATTCCAACATTTGAAATAATGATGTATACCTCCCCTCTGACTTATCAACCACATAGTGGAAAAAAACATTACTTTTCCACTTCATTAAATAACATATTTGAGTCGCCAAATAATAAGCCTGAATATCTGGAAACTTTATTCCCCCTTTTTCCCAAGTTAGAGTAAGGTATTCCTGCTTTATTCTAATCTTCTGGCTTCCCCAAATAAGTCCATTAAAAATACTTCTTATTTTCCTAAACAGATATTCTTCAAACTATATGGGACAAGCAGAGAAGAGGTATATACATTTTGGCATTATAACACCTTTAACCAAGGCTATCTTATCTCCTTTTGAAAGATTCAATCTCCCCCATATTTGTATCTTCTTTTCTACTTCTTTCACTAATGGTTTGGTATTATTTTTATGAAAATCTTTTATTTCCCTGGATATCTCAACACCCAGGTATTTGAAGCTTTGATCTTTATTTATCATCTTAATCTCACTTTTCCTTAAATTAACTTCCTCTTTTAATGGTAGAAGCACAGATTTGCTCCAATTTATTAAAAATCCTGAATATTTACCAAACTTTTCTATTATCTCCATCACCCTAGGTATAGAATCTTCTGGTTTTGCAAGATACAACATCAAATCATCAGCATAAAGGGATATCCTGCCCCCCCCTCGCCCCGAATCCAATTATACCCGGATCATTTGTTATAATTTCAGCCAAAGGCTCCACAACTAGGGCAAACAGGAGGGAGGAGAGAGGACACCCCTGCCTGGTACCTCTACTCAATTCAAAAGTCCGAGATTGTGCTCCATTAATAAGAATGGCTGCCCTAGGGCTCGCATAAAGCATTCGTATCCTAGTAATAAATCTTTCACCAAAACCGTATTTTAATAGCACTGCCCACAAGAAGCCCCACTCCACCCTGTCAAATGCCTTGGTAGCATCTAAAGACAGGATGGAGTGGGTCCCCCCATCCGGCACCGTTTGAATATTCTCAAATAAACGCCTTAAATTTGAATGGGTAGTACCGCCTGGCATAAAGCCCTTCTGATCTTCCTTAATTAGATCTTGTATTACTTTCCCAAGTCTGTTTGTAAGGACTCTAGCATTTATTTTTGCATCTGTATTTATTAATGAGATGGGTCTATAAGACCCCACCTCGCTTGGATTTTTTCCTTGCTTCAGAATTAATATTATAAGGGCTTCTGTCATTGTCTTTGGAAGACTTCCATTCCTATCTGCCTCCCGAAAATGTTTTCTTAATATTGTTTTTATTTCTTACTATTACTTTTTTAATACAAAATATCCTTCAAATAACCATGAAAGTCCTTTGGGGACATAAATCATAATTTATCATATACTTAACTCTACATTTTCCATTCTAACTGGAGCTGCAATAACATACTGCGTTAACTGCATTCATTGAAATCTAGGAAGCTGATGATTAGGAAATCAAACGGTAAAAAAAGGGTTCTGTCTTGCCTACTGGATGTCCTGCTGTGTCTGACAGGTGAGTACTCGACTGTTGGCTGCATAATTCTTCATAGAGGAGTTGTTCTCATGCGCTATAAAAAGACCCTTTGATTTTAATTACTAAAAGGTGAAGATTATTCATAATCAGATATAGTATCCCCGAATCCTGACCTAGGCCTCTCACCCAGTTAAAGGGCTTATCCTGTGACTAATGTAAAAAATAGTACATAAGCTAGAACCAGCCCTGTACCTCACCTGATCCAGAGATCTCCACATTCATTGCTCTGCTAGATTCATATTAAGTTAAGGGGAGTGTCTTTTCTGCTGCAGCTATGGAGGCGTGTCCATGTGCTCCCTATCACTGCTCAGGAGGCAGTTGAAGGATTAAACTGAGCATGTGCGGCCATCTTAGTGTACTGGATGAAGAAATAAAAGCAAACAGCAGGTGGCGATATACATTTTATTCAATAACTCAGTGACTGTGTTAAATTTTTAATTGCATAAAATTACAAAAGAATTCAGATATAGGTGCTGGTTTGAAAACTGTAGAATATTTTTTGTTGGACAATCGGAAACTGCTGCCTATAGATGAGAGCTGGCTTAATTATTGTCATTATAAATAGAAAATGCTGTATTCTGTTAGTAGACAGGATTTCTCAAGCACCAATGTAGACTATTGAAAGGATAGCATTCAATATAAAACCTGTGAAAGAGTCCCATAGTGATAAAGACAAATGTTGACTGTTGCCTTGGAAAACAGCATCCTTCCATGGAGCATGAAGAATAGAAGCATTAAAGTGCAATGGGTGTGTTTATTTCTGGAGTTTCAAGTAGAGCTCACTATTCTGTACTGGGAACCTGTTGAAACTAGTCTTCAGATTGGAAATGGTATAATGATATAGACACTGCCTCAATAATTGTTAATGTCAACAGCTCAATAAATTCTTCTATATGTACAAATGCATATCTTATGTGGTGACCTAGAAGTTCCAATATTTAATTAAGGAACTGCCTTTCAATGAAATTCCTAGTAATTAAGAAAATAAGTAAACCTAATGCAGCAATGTGGCATCTTCATTCCCTGGATTGATGGGGGTCTAGAAGTTGGACCCAGTCCATCTGTGTGATATCCGTGTTACATTTTTTTTTTTTTTTTTGCGGATCCATTGTAACAATGCCTGTCCTTTTCTGCAAAATGGACCAGAATAGGACATGTTGTATTTTTTGTTCTATAAATAGTAGTTTAGTTTCTAAAATGGCTTCTATTATGTGAGCTACTGAAAGTGACTACAGAACTGAACTGGTTCATAAAAAAGTTAATTTTGGTAATTTTCTTCAAAATTTCAAAAATTGCTTCTAAAATTCTACCATGTTGAATTTCTTGCGACTGCCGTGTTGGATTTCTTGTGACTGACGCGGCAATCCCATTCATTTCTATGGAACCCCGCTACGATGGGTGTCGCGCAACAACTGTCGCCGTGTAGCCCTAGCCTTACTGTGACTATGCTTCTGGATTATTCCTAGGCCTGACACCACCTGCCTGCAGGGGCTCACCTCTGATGAGGCAAAATACGGTGGTGGCCTAAGGCGGCGCTCTGCTATGACTGTAGGGGGTGGAAATGTAGCCTCCAGCCCTGTACTCCTGCACACCCCTGAACACAGTTATGTCACATAACTTTAATCGGAGCACTGAAGGGATTAAGGCTAAATTGTGGGATTTATTGTACACAACAGCTTCCATGACATAAAGCTATGCAGAATAATTCCTGGACATATTCAATGCAGATAGACCTTTTGATCACATGTGTAGGTCACCAGATCAAAGGTCCTTCAGCACCTAAAAGACTCAATGGAGGAGTGCATGGAGAAGCAGCAGCAGCCTGTTGATGTAAGTGTGTGTGTATATGCTCTTCTCTTGTTAAAAAGGGCACTGTTCAGCACTACTGATGTCAAATGTCTGCTGTTATATACGTACAGGCACCACTGCTGATGTCCTGTATACTGAGTATTGTTCCAAATGTTTGTAATAAGTGAACCAAGCAAGATTTGTTTCAAGCTTGCCAAATTTTTTGGTTCAGGCATGAATTGATTCATCCCTTACCAACGAGGGAGAGAGAGCATGAGCATAGTATAACAATGTGTCTTTCTCAAAACAATATATGCGATGTATAAGGGGTACTCTTTCTCATTATGGAGAGCCCCTGGTATGCTGAGTATATGTGCGCTGTATTGTAGGCCTGGTGATGCTCCTATAGTTTTCTTTGAAGAATATTCAAATTAGCTCTGCTAAACCTAATCTGATGCCGGCAGATGTTAGACATGATAATATAGCATATATTTTCCCAAGAAGTAAAGAGGAGTGTTGTCTAGCCTACAATAGTCATGACATATATATCAACCGTCTCCATAATAGAAATAGTACCTACCCAGAGGTTCCCCTAAGTCCTTGCAACTAGAAAAGCTATTCTCATCTGCTTTAGGGAGAGTTTGCATCACTGTTTATTTTTATGATCTGTCAGAAGAATAGATAAATTAAGGAAAAAACAGATCCTGTGCACATGTTTAAGCCATTTCCATCTGAAATCCATTTTTTTGGATTGGAAAAAAGTACTGCATGCAGGGCTTTTTCTCCAGAAAGAGCTAGCAGCAGACGTGAGGCTGGCATAGCTATTTTTCTAGAAGTTACTCTTGGTTTCAAGGAAGAGTATCTACACATTGCATATCTTAATTCGGCTGGCATGAGATTAGCATTCTTTTCTGTTTTGGAAGAAAAGTTAATTGGAATATCTTTTCCAGAAAGCCAAAGGTATAAAAATTAGCTTGCCAGGCAAAAAAGAGTGGATATCCTATCTAAAACCAGAAGAATTAAGATATGCAATTTACATATACTCTCCCTAGAAACCAAGAGTAGTGTTACCTGAAATGTAATACTCATGCAAAGTTTTCGGTCTACCACAAAAAAAATAAAAAATAACTGAAAAATATGGCATAATTTTATTAATGCAAAATTACAAATATATTAAAAATAGTAGTACTGCTGTATATTATTGAAGGGAAAAGCATACCAGCAATACAGAGTGCACCCTGGCAGTGTCACAACGGATATGTACCAAAAACATAAACATAATAATAATAATTATATTAATGATAATATACAACAAACACAAAATAGTATGTATAGCTGTGATCACAAAATCTGATATGTAAATAATAACAAACTGTAAGTCAATCAAATTATTGGATAAAGTGGTCACTATATACTAATGATGACAGCCACACATATACCCATATAAAGTAATACAGTGCTGG